>JAPEIT010000014.1:18340858-18345858 GCA_026229545.1 Pistacia atlantica
ATGTTGTTTCATCTAGAGGCATTGAGGTAGATAAAGCCAAAGTTGACATTATTCAATCTTTACCTTACCCCACTAGTGTGCGGGAAGTTCGTTCTTTTGTTGGACATGCAGGTTTTTATCGAAGATTCATCAAGGACTTCTCCAAAATAGCATTACCACTATGTAAGTTGTTGCAAAAGGATGTGGTTTTTGAGCTCGATGAGGCATGTAAAGTGGCGTTTGACAAGTTGAAGGAATTGCTGACTTCTACCCCAATTATCCAGCCCCCTGACTGGAACATTCCTTTCAAGATAATGTACGATGCAAGTGATTATGCAGTAGGCCCTGTTTTTGTAACACCCCACTTGAGGTACGTACTTAAGATTTGCTGTATTATTTAAAGGTTCATTGTTTCAGCTTCGATTGAGTTTGTATGTTGTTATGGTTAGTTGGTTAGCCTTTAATTAAAATGGTATGTTGTATGGGTTAAGTGTTTGCCTTGGTTTTGGTTGAATTTTGGTGAATTTTGGAAATCCAATCTTCGCCGGGGCGACGAAGAAGCTTCGTTGCGGTGATGAGGTGCTGCACCCACGGGTAGGTTCTGCCATGTTTCGCCGGGGCGACGGAATTTTCTTCGCCACGGCGAAGAGCCTAATAAAAAGTTTCTTGCGTTTTCTAGAGAATTCTTCCTTTGGGGTACAATGACCATTCTATCCCTAATTAGTAGGAAAAGGGGGGAGTAAAATGTAAGGAAATTTCATGGAGAATAGGTTAGTGTGGGGGTGTGAGTGAAATGAATTAAAGGATATAGATGGAAATTTCTAAGAAAGGACAAGGGCAAAATGGGAAAGGAAGGTTATAATATGAGCTAAAAAGGGTTAAGTGAATTAAACCCTCCATTTCAATCATGTTCCACCGCCATACCCATTCTCTAAATTCTCTCAATTTTCCTTTCTATTTTCCCAAGATTTCTAAGGGGTTTAAGAAAGCTTTTGAATAATTTTGAGTAGAGATTTCATCTAAAGCATCATAAGGTAAGGATTCTTGCTTTAGATGTGAGTTTGCTTATAGTTATATTGAAGTCTTATTTGGTTGTTATTGTTCTTGTTGTTGTTTTGAGTTGTAGAGAGAAGACAAGACAACTGTAACACCTACTGAAACTAGTACTATGCATGCAATTAACAATGGATAATTGGGCCCAAAAATTTCTTTTCATTAATAATCACATGTCTTTTATACACAAAAGTTACTGTTTACAAAAGTGCATTTCAAAAGACAAAATAGGGGAACAGTGTAGCTATTGCTCCTCGCGCGCCGACGCCCCTCCAACCGAATCATCACCTAGAACCTGCATCCACAAAGGAAAATAACGGGGTGAGCACAAATAATGCTCAGTAAGTAAAACTCTCTAACTGTCTGTCCCCGTGTGTGACTCTTAATTCTTTCCTTTTCTAATTCTGTTTCTAATAACATCATGGCCTCATCTTACCGGAGGTACGGCCGAATGGCGTTCACATAGCACCATTCCACTCTCTATGGCTATCGGGTGGAATTCACACAGTACCAACCCGGTCTTAGTGACTACCGAGTGAGGATCACAAAGCACCAACTCGGTTCCTCCTAACTATCGGGTGGAGATCACCTAGCACCTACCCGTTTCTCATGAATTTTGGGTAATGATCACCAAGCATTTACCCGTCTCTAGTCACTATCGGGTGATGATCACAAAGCATCAACCCGTTTCTACTAGCCATTGGATGATGATCACAAAGCATCATCCTACATATCTCTTAATTAATCGGGTAGTGGTCACAAAGCATCTACCCTTTTTCTATTACTCATTGGGTGACGATCACAAAGCATCGACCCATCTCTCTAAGGCTATTCGGATGATGATCACAAAGCATCCATCCGATTCCCATAATGATCGGGTGATGATCACCAAGCATCATCCCAACTATACTACTCTTCTAACTCATTCTATTGTAGCATTTTTCAATGCTCTCTACCCTAGAGTAATTTTACCCACTAAGCTCTCTACTCATAGGGTATTTCTATACACAAAGTTTTCTACTCTTTCTTAGGTCACTTTTCAATGCATATAACAATGCACATGGATGATTCATCTCTACTAATGCACTTGTGAAATGCCAACATGCAATGTTGCAAGAATTAAGGTTCATTACTACCACTCAACCTCTATTAGGCATTTCATCAAACAACTCATGTGCACTATAAAACTATCTCATAGCCATGAATCTAAAACTTTTCCTAACCATCCAAAATGGGGAAAAACCCCTTCACAAAGCCACAAAGCCTGCCATAGAAAACACTTCCAAAAAGGGGATTCATAATACCCCTTAAATTTCATCTCAACTACCTTGCCAAACCAACACTCATTTCTCAAATTTGCAAGGTAAGAACATTCACAAAGCATAGAAATTTCCATTTAATACTCCATACATGGCATATTACATGCACATCACATACATACATCATTTCTATCAAAACCCTAATCAAGAAATTTCATGAATCTCAACTTGGGTTGGGTTTTACTTACTTGCTATGGAGAGACTTCACCAATCTTCTTCCTTTCACTTGTTTAGCTTGATAACTCCTCAAATCTTAACCAAAAGAATGAAAACCCTCAAACTCAAATATGGGTTAAAACTCCCAAATCACACAACTTAAGAAGAAATCCTTACCTTAGGAAGCCTTAGGTTGCTTTTCTACCCCAAAATCACTTCAAAAACCCTTGAAAATCCTTGATCAAAAGAAAAGAGAAATTGAGAGGAGAAGAATGAAGAGTCACGTTTTTGAGAAGAAGAAATGAAGGGTTCTTTGATTCTAATTCCTTTTAATGAAATAAAAACACAATCATTCCCATTTTGCCCTTACTCTTCTTTGGAAATTCCATCCATATCCTTTGATTCATTACAAACTCACCCCCATCTCAACATACTCTCCATGAAAAATCCTTACAAATCACTCCCCACTTTTCCTACTAATTAGGGGTAGAAAGGTCAAATTGCCCTTGGGGAAGAAAATATCTAAAACTCAACCAACATAAAAAATCGGCCCGCCGCGCGAAGAAACCTTTGTCGCCGCGGCGCTGTAGAGTTTCGCCCTTGGTCTCAACACATCTTCGCCGCGGCGAAGACTCTTCTTCGCCCCGGCGAAGCTTGGTTCACTAAGATTCTTCTAATTTCAACCAATTTCAGGGCAACATTCAACATAACGCTCAAACAAACAAAAACCCAACTCGATTAAGGGCGAAAGAGGAAACAATAACAACGTACCTCAAGTGGGGCGTTACAACAACAAAGGAAAGGAAAAGTGCTAGAGAAGTCACTTTTTCACAAGGTAAGTAAATTCCAATCAAGTTGAAATTTGAATAAGCCTTTGAGTAGAGATTTATGCATGTATAAGTATGTAGCATGCTTGATGAGAAATTGAGTTGAGATGAGTAGCTATTTGGTGGTTGTTGGATACACTTCATGTATGAGAAGTGTTTTAATGTGTATTGAGACATGGAACTTGAGATGAAGTTTGAGAGATGTTGTGTAAACCTATTTGGAAGTGCTTTTCTTGATAGGGATTATGGATATATGAGGGAGTTTTCTCCCATTTTGGATGGCTAGAGAATGAAGTATTGTAGTAATTATAGTAGAGTTTTATATGCACATGAGTCATCCATATGCATTAATTATGCATTAGAGAAAGAGTAGAAAAAGAGTGGAGAACTTTGAGTGTGAGCTTTAGTAAAGAGAAAGAGAGATTGAGCACTAGAGAATAAAAGAGAGAAAAGAGCATAGAGTAGGTTGTGCGATGGGGAACCTGTGAGTAATGGGTAGCGTATTCCCGCATGTACGCCGTATTGAGAGAGCGGCATGAGTATGAGAAAGAGAAGTGGTGTAGCCCGTGAGAGTGCATGCGGATGAGGGCTATACCCGAGTACCCGAGAGAGATTATACACTCACATGGCCAAGGGTTCCGAATCCATGCATAACTGAGTCCGATTGGCTAGAACGAGTAGAGGTCACGTAGAGCGGGAGCGAGTCCCGGCCGTGCCCCCGGTAAGATGGGGCCGTGACTTACTAAAGTGAGTTAATAGAAAAGAGTTCTAAGAAAGAGAAATAGAGAGAGAAGTACCAAAGAGAATTTTGAATGAGAAGTTGTAAGGAAAGAATTAGAGAGAGAGTTACGGGGTTAGACGAGCAGAGGATTTACTTACTGAGCATTATTTTAGTGCTCGCCTCATTGTTTTCCTATGTTTTGCAGGATCTAGGTGAGGACACGATCTGATGGACATCGGCACGCGAGAGGAAGCGGTTACACTCTCCACCATGTCTTTGATAATTTTGTATAAAATATGTATATGTTTGTAAAGAATATATATGTTTAATAAAAAGAAAATTTTGGGCCCAATTTCTTTATACTCTTTTATATGTATTTCATTATATGTATTGTATGAGGATTTGAGTAGAAAGTGGCGATTACAGTTTTGGGTCAAAGGATTGGAAAAGCATCTCATGCCATTTATTATGCTTCTAGGATTTTGAATCATGCCCAGAGAAATTATTCCACCACTGAGAACGAACTTTTAGCTGTTGTTTTTGTTTTAGAAAAGTTTCGATCTTATTTGCTTGGTACTAAAATTATTGTTTTTTCTGATCATGTAGCTTTGCGTTATTTGATGACGAAAAAAGAGGCAAAACCGAGATTAATAAGGTGGATACTTCTCTTGAGTGAATTCGATTTGGAGATCAAAGACAAAAGAGGGACAGAAAATAGTGTCGCAGATAATTTGAGTCGTCTAGTTCACGTGGAGGATGAACTTAATTTGCAAGAAATGTTCCCTGACGAGCAATTGTTCTCCATGAGTGTGACATTACCTTGGTATGCAAATCTTGTAAATTTTTTTATTACTAATGATAATCATATTTTACACTATGATTTTGCATTGAATTTTGATAGGATTTAGGATACTTTTCATACAATTTGGGCCATAATTGCTACCT
>JAPEIT010000014.1:19023129-19089163 GCA_026229545.1 Pistacia atlantica
TATTCAAAGGATACCCGACTGGAGGGAGGTTTTACATTTGGTATCAGAGCAAGTATTTTGTGACTTTAAAAAAAAAAAAAAAAAAAAAAGGTGTTTACGATGTTTTCCATTACAGAGTCAGGCATTTATGAGAGTCGATGACGTTCCCTCATGTAAAGTTCCATTGCTCAAGTTGTCTAATCACCTTTGTAAGTATGTTTACCTGATTTATGTAAGGATTGATTAGATAATTAACGTTATATGGGTGACTGTGATAGGGAATAAATATGAGGAGAACCAGGAGAACGAATCCAGGTCGCAGTGATGCTTTGAATGCACAAGATGTTCCAACTGCACATGAAGCTCCTAACCCAGCAGCTGCTACTTCAAGCGCTCCAGGTTTAGATGTTGCAACTTTGGAGCATATGACCCAAAAGGCTGTTAATAGAGCTTTAAGGAGAACCCCGTTGGAAAGTACAAGTACTCCGGTGACAACAGGAACAACCAATGTGTTACCAAGTCAAGCAATAGGGACAAGTACGCCAGAAGCAATGGTTGCCCCAAAGCAGATTGAACCAATTTATGGCCTCTCAAGTAAACATCAGCCTCCATAATTTAGTGGCACTAATGATCCAGTAGTAGCCGAACAATGGATCAAGTTGGTGGAGAAAGCTACTGCTTTATTTCCTATGACAGATCGAGAGAAGATCCGGTACGCTACGTACCTGTTGAGCGGAGATGCTATGCATGGTCGGAGCTTATGGAGCAGACTCAAGATACCACCACTCTCACTTGGTCAGGGTTCAAGGAATTGTTTGAGGAGCAGTAGCGGACAGTGACATGATATCCTCAAAACTACAAGAGTTTATTAGTGTACAACAATGAAATATGACGATCAAAGAGTATTCAATCAAGTTTAACTCCTTGGCTAAGTTTGCACCCACACTGGTCAGTACAGTATAAACCTGATTGGAGAGATTTGTAGGGGGACTTCATCCTACTATCGCCAGAGATGTTATGTCTGGTCATCAGCCCTCCCAAACATATAGTGAAGCACTCGCCAGAGCCATCAGAGCAGAGGTGTACTTACTGCATGGAGACCAGATTAGCTCTTTCCCCAACAGTGGCAAGTAGTCCTCTCCAGCTTGGCTAATCCAGTAGTGCAAACAAGTTGTTGGCAAAGGTGATAAGGGTAAGGGTAAGGGCAAGAAAGGAGTCCTACTTAAAGCCAACAGGAAAGACATGAAGAAAAAGGGCCAACAAAGGAAAGGTGAGGTTAGTTACTGTAAGAAATGTCAGAGAAGACATTGGGGTGAATGTCTACTGGGGACCAATGTTTGTTTCAGATGCCGCCAGCCAGGTCATATTGCTAGAGATTGCCCTATTGGTTCTGCAACTTCAGTACCTATAGTTGGAGGCACGACAACCAGGGTATATAATGTGGCCCAGATGCAGGCAGATGCCAACCCTTCAATAGTCACTGGTCAGTTATTATTCCATGCTACTCCCTTGTATCCCTTGATTGATTCTGGTGCTACTCATTCATTCATCTCCTATTGTATGATTAAAAGATTAGGGTTAATGCCTATTAGAGTAGAACAAGCCATTAGGATTGAATTGCCTGATGGTGAGGGTGTAGTGACCAATGAAGTCTTAATGGGGGAGTTAGTGACTATTAAAGGCCGAGATATGATGGTAGATTTGGTTGTCTTCAATATGCCAGACTTTGACATCATTCTTGGGATGGACTTTCTTAGTAGATATGGAGCAGAGATAGACTGTCGTAGGAAAAAAGTCAAGTTTAATCTAGGCTATGGGGGTAACTTCATTTTTGGAGAAGGGCACCCAACTAGCATGATGATTAGTGCAACAAAAGCTAGGAAGATGCTGAAAAATGGGTGTTCTGGGTACATTGCACATGTAGTAAATAAGGGAGAGAGTTTGAGCTCAAGTGTACATGAGGTTGTTAGAGTAGATGCACTAGAGCCAATCAATTATTGTAGAATTGACTCTTTTTAATAATGTTCATTAATCAATAAAAGGCATTTTATTCTATATCGCATAAATCATTATTATTGCAATATGTATTAATATATGTCCTTAGAATGGTAGAGCCGTGACGAGGGTATCAAGTGCTTCAAATCTTGATAGTGAGAACCCTATGAGCACATATGGTGGCCATTCTAGAAACGTCCGTAGCCCTAGTATTATTCTGAACTAAGGGCACAAATAATACGGTAAGGCTATCATAGTGTTGAACGACCTCGTCCGAAAGGCGGTGGCGATCTCACTTGTCAAGGTTGTTTGGTGACAACCTGGTGCAACACATGGGTGTTTGTTGTAGGCGATTACACCACAACAAGTTCACTGGACTGACCCACCAGAGGATTCCATATGGATGGTAACCCCAGTGTCTATGGAACAAATCCTCTAACGAATGGTGGTGCATGTGATCCTTAGACTTGAGTTCACCGGAGCGCCTTGTGCACCGATTGGTGTAGTTTGACACTAGCCTAACGCAGTTCTTTTCAAAGCTGTCAATACGGCGGTGATTTGTTGCATCAAGGAGTGTATCAAGACTATGGTGGATTGACAGAGGATTTATCACTCCCGGGTACGGGAGAAAGTTATCTCACGGCGCAATTCAGTATATGGCAATGACACTAAAACTGCGGCCACAGTGGGATTGAGTTGTTGCTCTATCCAGTTTATAATACGGGTCATTGGTCCGAAAGCCGAATAAATAATATCGAGTAATCGAAGGTTGACACTATTTCTATGCCTTCGTCTCGTCGAGATAACGTATGATGAAAGGATCGAATTGCACGGTAACCATATCGTTGACAGGTAGCTACTTTGCTGAATCCGAATCTATCGGGTGGCCATGATGCCTTGCTAAGGGCCAATCTTGGTCTGTGTATCAGTGGGACGATTAATTGGTGTTAATCGCAATACTATACACTGCCGATATGATGAGGAGCGTAAGGGTCACACACATAGAAGACAATTTAAGATGCAAGAAGAAAGAAGGGTGTTTTCGTCTTTTAAGGCGAAAGGGTATTTTGGTAATTTCACAGTGCAATTAAATTTGCTGAGGTCGTAGCCTTTATTTAATTTGTAAGAAAAATTAAATAAGTGAAATTACATTTAAATATGTGTTCGCACATATTTAAATATATTATCATTATTTTTAAATGTTAATATATATATATATATATATATATATATATATATATATATATATATATATATATATATATATTAACATTTAAAAATATATATTAATTGATTTTAATTGAGATAATGATGGAAAATAAAATAAATCAAATTGGGAGTGTTTGGCAACATGGGGCGTTTGGGTTGGAGCCCAAGCCTATTCCGTATGGGATTAGGGCAAATTGTTTTTTAAATATAAAAGGAAAAGTGTGTGTGATTTTAATTAAGGGTTTTTTTCTTTGAAAACCAAAAACACACAGCAACCCTTTTGCTTCTTCCACGGCAGTAACACTTTTGAGCCTAAAAATCAATTCAATTGATTTTTGTTTTCTTCTTATTCTTAAAGCCAAAGAGGATCTAGCAAATCCCTCTTTGGTTCTTTTGAGATTGTCTTCGTGTGGACTACGCAGGTTCGATCCTACACTTGGATCGGTAGCAAAACGTTCGATGACAAATTTGGAGGAGCCTTCAACGTGCGTTTGTTTCTCTTAACTCATGTTGAATATTTATGCAGATTTTATTTAATATAAATTGTTAAAATCATACCCTTGATCTTGGCTCATGTAAATGATCCTGTTATATTATATTTTTGTTTCCGCTGCATATACGGGACCGTTTACTAACAGAGGTACCTGTGGTAAATGAATTTATTGACGTGTTTCCAGATGAATTACCAGGTTTACCTCCAGAGAGGGAAGTAGAATTTAGTATAGAACTAGCCCCCAGTATAGCACCTATTTCTAAGGCTCCTTATCGCATGACCCCAGATGAGCTCCAAGAATTAAAGAAGCAGTTAACAAAGTTGTTAGACAAGGGCTTTATCAGGCCGAGTCATTCCCCATGGGGTGCTCCAATTCTATTTGTGAAAAAGAAGGATGGGTCTATGAGGATGTGTATAGATTACCGTGAATTGAATAAAGTAACAGTAAATAATAAGTACCCATTGCCCAGGATAGATGATTTGTTTCATCAATTGAAAGGTGCCTCAGTGTTTTCTAAAATTGATCTAAGGTTAGGATACCATCAGGTTAGAGTGGCTAAGGAAGATATACCGAAAACGGCTTTCCGAACAAGGTATGGGCATTATGAATTTGTTGTGATGCCATTCGGACTAACTAATGTACCTGCAATTTTTATGGACTTGATGAACAAAGTTTTTCATGATGTCCTTGACAAGTTCATAGTGGTGTTTATTGATGATGTCCTAGTTTATTCCAAGACTTTAGAAGAACATGCCGAGCACTCGAGATTTGTGTTACAAAGATTAAGAGAGAAACAATTGTATGCCAAATTTTCAAAATGTGAGTTTTGGTTGGATCGAGTTACCTTTTTGGGTCATGTGATCTCTAAAGACGGTGTATTAGTGGATCCTAGTAAAGTAGAAGCGGTGTTGGAGTGGCAGAGGCCAAAGACAGTGAAAGAGGTTAGAAGTTTTCTGGGCTTAGCAGGGTATTATAGGAAGTTCGTGGAAGGCTTTGAAAAGATAGCCAGACCACTTACAACTCTTACCAAGAAAGAAGTACCATTTCAATGGACAGAGGCATGGGAGTAAAGCTTTCAAGAGCTAAAGAAAAGATTAACTATAGCTCCAATTCTTACATTGCCAGAAGTAGGCATTGATTATGATATTTACGTTGATGCCTCCCATAATGGTTTGGGAGTAGTGTTGATTCAGGAAGGGAAAGTCATTGCCTATGCCTCCAGACAACTGAAAGACTATGAGAGCAGATATCCTACCCATGACTTGGAATTAGCAGTAGTGGTTTTCGCTTTAAAAATATGGTGACACTACTTGTATGGAGTGAAATGCAACATATACACTGACCATAAGAGTTTGAAGTATTTCTTCACTCAGAAAGAGTTGAATATGAGACAGAGGAGATGGTTAGAATTGGTGACAGAATATGACTGCGACATCAAATACCATCCAGGAAAAGCTAATGCAGTAGCAGATGCCCTTAGTAGAAAAGTCCCTTTATCTCAAATCACTGTACAGGGACGATTACAACAGGAGATCCTCCAAGAAGGAATTGAAATTGTGATCAAAGGAGGATTGGCCCAAATGGAGATCAAACCCACTTTGGTGGAGGAGATTAAGATGAAACAGGGTAAAGATGATACCTGTAAGGTGATCTACCAATGGATAATAGAGGGTAAAGAGACAGACTTTAAAATAGTCAGTGGGGCACTGATGTTTAGAGATAGAATATGTGTACCTCAAGATGATGAACCAAGGAATAAAATCCTATTGAGGCACACAATACACTTTATACAGCCTACCCTGGGAGTGTAAAAATGCATCAAGATGTGAAGAAAAGTTATTGGTGGTCAGGTATGAAAAATGACATTGCCGATTATGTTCCAAGATGTTTAACATGTCAACAAGTAAAGGTAGAGCATCAGAGACCATCAGGATTACTCCAACCTTTAGAGATTCCTAATTTGAAATGGGAGGATATCTCAATTGACTTCATTGTGGGACTTCCTAAAGTTCAACAAGGATATAATACAATCTAGGTGGTGGTTGATAGATTGACTAAGATAGCTCATTTTCTACCTATGACAGATAAGATAGATGTATTTCGATTGGGGCAATTATATGTCAGAGAGATTGTGATATTACATGGAGTACCAAAGACGATTGTGTCAGACAGAGATACCAGGTTCATATCAGCTTTCTAGGTTGGAATGCAGAGAGCATTGGGTACAAAGTTAGCCTTCAGTGCGGCTTATCATCCTCAAACTGATGGCCAAGCTGAAAGGACTAACCCGGTGATTGAAGACATGCTGAGAGCTTGTTGTATGGATCACAAGGCAAAATGGAGTGATGTACTTCCACTAATAGAATTTGCCTATAATAATAGCTACCAATCCACTATCCGGATGGCCCCATATGAAGCATTATATGGAAGAAGGTGCAGATCCCCTTTGTACTAGGATGATATTGGAGAAAAAGACTCCTTGATTCAAGCAGTTGGACCAGAGATGACCCAGAAAATGATTGAAGATGTTAAGCTTATTAGAGAAAGAATGAAGCAAGCTCAAGATCGACAAAAGAGCTATGCCGACCTAAAAAGAAAAGAAGTGGAATTCCAAGTGGGCGATAAAGTTTTTGTAAAAGTTGCTCCTTATAAACATATTATGAGATTTGGAAAGAAAGGCAAGCTCGCTCCACGTTACATTGGACCCTTTGAAGTATTGGAAAAGGTAGGCAAAGTAGCTTATAGACTTACGCTGCCAATGAGCATGGAAAGAGTCCATAATGTTTTCCATGTCTCTTTGTTGTGTAAGTATGTTAGTGATCCTTCACATGTGCTTCAGATGGAAGAAGTGGAATTACAGGATAATTTGGCTTATGAGGAACACCCAGTTCAAATCCTTGATGGAAAGGTAAAAGAGCTCAGAAACAAACAAATTCCACTAGGTAAAGTACTTTGGAGGAATCATAAGATAGAAGAAGCTACTTGGGAAATGGAGGAAGATATGAGAAGTCGATACTCGAAGCTGTTTCTATAATTTCGAGGACGAAATTATTGTAAGGGGGGAGGAAATGTAATACCCAAGATGTCAAAGGTATGTTCCTAACTCGAAATAGTCCCTTAGATGTTAATTTCATGTTAAAAAGCATAAAATCTAACTAAGGGCAAAATAGTCGATTAATTTGGAACGGTATTAATCAATTATCCGTAGAAAGGCATTAGGGGTGAAATAGTCATTTTGCCTATGGATAAGCATTGAAAAAGTCAAGGATTAGTAGGCTTCATTGCATTTAATGGCATTAATTAAGTAATAATTATGTCTAGTGTGAAATGACCAAAATGCCCTTATATGAAGAATTAAGGACTTACGAGTTATACAACTAAAATAATTGGGCCAATTTCATAATTTTCGAAAATAAATGAAATATTTTCCTATAAATGAGATAAAATTCGTTCAAGCCAAGGGAGAGAGCCTTTCTTCAACATTTCTTCCATTTTCTCTCAAATCTTCCATGAAACAAGCTTTCTTTCTCTAAGTTTTAAAGGAGTTTTGCTTATTTTTTCAAGGAGAACAAGATAGAAGCCTTGGATCTTCAATTTGAAGGGTTTAAGGTAAGGATTAAAAACTTTAGTTTTGATTTGATTTGAAGATTTGAGGTAGATGTTGAGGTGTAATGTTATATATGTAGGATTAGGGTGTAAAAGAAGTCAAAGGCAAAGGATTTGTTGGAGGAAGTCTTGAAAAAGAAAAGGAAGAACCTCCCATGACTTTAGGGTTTACGCTAGGGTTTGTAGATTTTTATGAAACCTTAAATTAAGGCTTTAAGACATAGAATTAGTTGATGGCAAGTGTATTTGAACTCATTTATTCTACTTATTGGTTTGAATTCATTATACATGAAGTTATTGCTATTTATGTTTTATGAGTTGTTATGTTTGATTGAAGAAAATGAAGTGTGGATGCTGATTGTGGCAAAACTTGTAGTATTGGAGGCCACATGGTGTTGAATGGTTGCCGTTAGAAGTGTTGAGGTGTTGTTTGCATTAGCTTACAATGTTATAGCAATAATGGATGATTATAGGAATGAGATTTTACACTTCCTTTAAGATGTTAAAGACTATTAAGGGGAGGTTTATTTGATCCATAATTTGACCTATTGGTTAACGTCAATAGGAATTGATGTGGCATAGTTAATATGAAAATTCGGATTTAGTGAGCTTAGGGGTTTTGTTAACCCTGCTTCAGTATTTCGACCATAACTTGAGTTATAAATATCGAAATGACATGATTCTTAAAGCATTAGAAAGTTAAGACAGAGATCTATAATATATTTATGACAAGAGCCAATTCGTTTGATAAATGGATTGAAAATGGCCTGAAGTATAAACTGGTTATTAAAGTTTAAGATTGAACATGATCAATTCTTATGATTATGAATTGATTATTAATGTATTATTGTAATTATGCCATGTACTAATGTTGACCCATTAGTTAGATGATCTTTGAAAGATATACATGGTCATGATGTCAATGCATGATTAATGTTATGAAATGGCATGAAGATGTAATGTAATACATGTCTCAAGATGATGTATGTGAGCAAGAGGTAATGTAAATGGATTGATAATCCATAGATGAATTAAAAGTATTAAGCTCACCAAAATATGTATTTACATGCCATAAGATGTTAGAGATTCATATAGACATGATGGCAAACGCGTAAGCATATCCTCGTATACGGGTTGAGGAAAGATGAATATATGCTTTAGATGCTAAATAACGCGTAAGCACGCCTCCCGATGATATGAGGTCTAGATGAATTTGAGGTTAGATGATATGAAGTGCTTAAGATGCTAAGAAAAGTCCGATCGGCTAGACATTAAATGGTTCAAATGCGTTTAGTAGCATTACAGGAGTTATGATGTTATTTACATTATGTGATGATTTATGCTCATGTTAGATGATTTTAGATGTTATGTCATGACATGTGATGTGCATGTACTATGTTACATACTTATTTGTATGCGTACACATTGATGTTATATAGCCATGGGATAAAATGATGAAAGACATATGAAAAAGGAAAAAAAATATATATATATATATAGAAAAAAAAAGGGAAGTATCCTTAGATGTAAAAAATAAGTGTTGTGTTAACAAATATGTTTAAATAAAGATCAAATAGCAGATTTAGAATGAAACGGATCATTCCTTACTGAGCGATTATCGCTCACCCTTTTATTGTTGATTTCTTTGCAGGTAGATTAGAAGCGAGGATGCTAGAGACAGCGGGGCTACACATGAGGGGAGATGATTTATTGTCATCTTGATGGTTTTTATCTTGATATCAATAATGTAAATGATAAATATTTGTGAAACACCTTTTGGAATAGTCCACCTTATAAATATGTTTCGAATGTGTATTTTATGGATTAATTCTTAAAGTTTTGAAATTATATGTTTGGATCCTGCATGACATTTTATATGCATGTATTGGATATTACTATTTTTTTTTTTTTTTTTGGTTAAGTAATAATATTAAAAAAAAAAAAAGAGAGAATCTCGGATCATTCTCCTTGTATTGTTGAAAGTGGGGTTATGTCTTCATTTAGGAAAATCCCATTTGGGTTCTTCAACTTTTGGGCTCACCATGAAAGTTTCATTAGCATTGTTAGTAAGGCTTGGGAAGAAGAAGTTAGGGGTACCCCTATGTATCAATTGGTTACTAAACTAAAGAGAGCTAAAGCAGCATTAAAAGTGTTTAAAAAGAGGGAGTTTGGGAATATCTCGGCAAGAGTTATTGAAGCTAGAGAAAACCTTCGAAGGGTCCAGCCTGCTCTTGCTTCTAATCCTCTTGAAGAGAACCTTATTCTTGAGGAAAAAGCCAAAGCTTTTAATTTTAATTCTTTTAAGTCGAGCTGAGGAGTCTTTAGCTAGGCAAAAATCTAGAGTGCAGTGGCTTAGAGAGGGTGACCAGAACACAAGCTATTTCTTCAAGTGTGTGAATGGCAGAAAGAATAGAAATAGAATCACCAAGCTTAAGTGTGATAACGGCATGGTTATTGATATGGCTAATGGGATGATTGCCGAAGTGACGGATGAGGAAATCAAGAACACTCTGTTTTCGTTGGGTAACAACAAAGCTCCTGGACCAGATGGTTTTGGTGCTTATTTCTTCAAGAAAGCTTGGGATGTGGTGGGAAAAGATGTGATTATGGCTATTAAAGACTTCTTCCAAGAGGGCAAGCTTCTCAGGGAGGTAAATTGTACTTCAATTACTCTTATTCCCAAGTGTGATAATGCTTCTTTGTGTAAGGACTATCGGCCCATTTCTTGCTGCAACATAATTTATAAATGTATCACCAAGATCATTGCAAATAAAATTAAGAGTGCTTTACCTCTCCTCATTGACCCAGCACAAGCAGCCTTTGTTGGTGATAGGAGAATAGGAGATAATATCCTGTTATGCCAAGAGTTGGTGCACAACTATAATCGAGCTACGGCCAAGGAAAAAAGGTGTGCCTTGAAAGTTGATTTAATGAAGGCTTATGACTCGGTTAATTGGGAGTTCCTCTTACAAGTCCTTAAGAATTTTGGTTTCCCTAGTGTTCTTGTCAATTGGATATCCAAATGCATCACAACTCCTAGATTCTCGGTGGTTATCAATGGGGAGTTGGTGGGTTTCTTTGGGAGCTCTAGAGGGCTGAGACAAGGGGATCCCTTATCCCCTTACTTGTTTGTTATTGCTATGGAGGTTCTCTGTCGGCTCTTGAATAGAGTGGCGGCTAATCCGAACTTTAGTTTTCATTGGAGATGCAAGAAAATGAGGCTGACTCATCTTTGTTTCGTGGATGATCTCATGCTTTTTTGTAAAGCTGAAGGCACTTCTTTGTCTCTCCTTAAGAATGCTCTAATTACTTTTGAAAGTTGGTCAGGATTGAGTGCAAATCCTGATAAGAGCAATATCTTCCTTTCTGGTGTGAGTGACAATGAAAAGATGGAGCTATTAAGTCTGATAGGATTTGCCGAGGGTAGTTTTCGCATCAAATACTTAGGTGTACCCCTTATTACCTCTAAGCTTTCTTTTGGAGATTGTCGACCCCTCTTGGATAAAATCTTGGCTCGGGTTGCCTCTTGGAGAAGTAGGTTTCTATCCTATGCGGGGAGGATTATTTTGATTAAATCCATTCTTTGGAGTGTGCAAATTTATTGGTCGTCTCCCTTTACCCTTCCTTCCAAAATTCATAAGGAAATTGATGCTAGTTTGAGAGCTTGTCTTTGGTCCCGAGTTGATATGAATAGACACAAAGCTGGAATAGCTTGGGAGGAGGTATGTGTTCCCAAAAATGAGGGTGGGCTTGGGTTTATGAAATCTAAGGAATGGAACCTCGCAGCTTCTTTAAGACATATTTGGAACCTGTGCAATCACAAAAACCATACTTTATGGGTCTCTTGGGTCCGAATTTATCTTTTGAGAAATAGATCACTGCAGCATGCGGTGATTAACTTGACATTCATGTCTATTTTCAAAGACATTCCTCAAGTTCTCAACACCGTTTGAAGATTGGATTACAGAGGGTTAAGCAGAAGGTTTTTTTCCTTGGTTGTTTTGTCTCATTGGTAAAGCGTTTGATTTTTTATTTTTCTTTTAATGATCCTAACCTAGGGAGGTGTCCTATAGTAGGTGGGATTTTTGGTGTTCTCTTTACTTTCTTCTTGGTGTTTATCTCCCTTTGTGGTTTTTGATAAACCCCAAGAGCGGATGGCTGTTTGTAGGCTTGTTTCTTTTGTTTCCTATTTTCGGGGTATATCCCAAAATAGGCTGGTCGCCTTTTATTAGGCCTTTGTACATTGTTCTGTTTTCTTTAATATGATAACTTACTTATCAAAAAAAAAAAAAACTTGACATTCATGCTCAACGTACGATCGTCGTGGCAATGGGTTATATCGTCGTAGCGAGTGTTGATTTCGTACAGCGTTCATCCCAAGGACGATCGCCGCGGAGATGGTTTATATCGCCGCGGCGAGCGCTGATTTGCAATTAGCGTGAAAGCCACACACGCAAGCCATGGCGATGGGTTATATTGCTGTGGCGAGCGTACACTGATCTGTAGCGCCAGATCAGTTCAGCCAGTCACCAAAAACACACCAAACGGATTTTGCAATCAATCATAAACACTGATTTAAACAAAAATCCATAACCCAATATACAAATTAAAATTAATCGATTAATTGATTTCTTAAAACATGCTTTTAAGGTAGATTTTATGCAGATTCTTTATGGCAACATATCATATATCAAATACATGTAATCAACCATCCACATAAAACTGTAAAATCTGGTACCCTAGGCTCTGATACCACTGTTAGGAAACGATCCATTGATACAGCGGAAAAAAAAAAATTATCCAAAGAACCAAGATCAGGGCACAAATTTACAGTTTATATCAAAACAAGAATCTGCAAAAAATTAATTTAGAGTTTAAGAAATCATACGCCCGTTTGGAGGCTCCTCCAACTTTGTCTCTGAACATATTTTGCTACCGACCCAAGTGTAGGATCGAACCGATGTAGTCCATACGAAGATAATCGCAAGGAACTAAAGAGGGATTTGCTAGATCTTTTTTAGACTTAAAAACAAAGAAGAAATGAAGAGTTTTTGATTTAGAACCAAAACTCAAATCTGGCGTGTGAGGGTGTTTTTGGGTGCTATAGCTTTTTCTTTTCCTTGACAAATGAAATGAATGAATCTCATTCTCTCTCAATTAAACTTTTACTTTTATAGTGTAATTTTAATTGCCCTATTCTCTTATAGAATAGGCTTGGGCTCCAACCCAAACACCCTTTGTTTCCGAACACTCCCATTTAGATATTTTAATTTTGTTTATCATTATCTCAATTAAAATCAATTAATATATCTATTAACATTTAACAATAATGATAATTTATTTAAATATATACAAACACATATTTAAACGTAATCTCACTTATTTAATTTTTCTAACAAATTAAATAAAGGCTACGACCTCAACAAATTTAATTGCACTGTGAAATTACCAAAATACCCTTTCACCTAAAAAGATGAAAATGCCATTCTTTCTTTCTGGCTCTTAAATTATCTTCTATGTGTATGACCCATAGGGTCCTCATCATACCTATAGTGTATAGTATCGTGATTAACAACAATTAATCGTCTCACTAATACACAGACCAAGATTGGCCCCTAGCAAGGCATAACGGCCACTCAATAGATTCGAATTCAGCAAAGTAGCTACCTATCAATGACATGGTTATCGTACAATTCAATCCTTTCATCATCCGTTATCTTGACAAGACTGAGGCATAGAAAATAGTGTTAACCTTCGATTACTCTCAATATTGTCTATTCAATTACTAGACCAATGACCTATATTATAAACTAGATAGAGCAACAACTCAATCCCACTGTGGCCATAGTTTTAGTGTCATTACCATTTACTGAATTGTGCCATGAGATAACTTCTCCCGTACCCGGGAGTGATGAATCCTCTGTCTATCAACCATAGTCTTGATACACTTCTTGATGTAGTCAATCACTACCGTATTGATAGCTCTAAATAGAACTGCGTTAGGCTAGTGTCAAACTACACCAATCAGTGCACAAGGCGCTCCGGTGATCTCAAGTCTAAGGATCACATGCACCACCATTCCTTAGAGGATTTGTTCCAGACACTTGGCTTACCATACATATGGAATCCTCTGGTGGGTCACTCCAGTGAACTTGCCTACAGCAAGCACCCATGTGTTGCACCAGGTTGTCACCAAAAACCTTGACAAGTGAGATCAATCACTACCTTTCGACAGGGTCGTTCAACACTAAGATAGCCTTACCATATTATCTATGCCCTTACTTTAGAATAATATTGGGGCTACGGACGTTTCTAGAATGGTCACCTTACGTGCTCATAGGGTTTTCACTATCAAGATTTGAAACACTTGATACTCTCGTCATGGTTCTACCATTCTAAGGACATATATCAATACATACAATAACGATCTATGCGATATAGTATAAAATGCCTTTTATTGATCAATGAACATTATTACAAAGAGTCAATTCTATAATAATTGATTGGCTCTAGGGTATCTACTCTAACAGGAAGCAAATGGACAATTGGTTTGTGAATGATAGGGCCAGGGAGTGGTATGAGGCCAACGCCAAAAAGAAGGATGGGAAGATCATTTCAGAGAGGGGATTGAATGCTCTTTATGCTTCCAATTGGGCTCAAGATTTAGATCGGCTCACCTTTGTGAAGGAACCATCGCAGCTAGCCTTAGAACCACTTGTTAGGGAATTTTATGCAAACCTCCCAGAGAGGTAAGATGGTTATGTGTATGTTAGGGGCTTGCAAGTGATGTTTAATGCTCAGATTATCAATGATTTTTATGGGATAAGCCCCGTTAGGCATGATAAGTACAGAATCTACGAGAACAATCCAAATTGGGATGAGATACTTAAGGTAATAGCCAAACCAAGAGCTTCCTGGAATGTTAGTCAGAAAGGAACAAGGAAATTGAATGGGAGCGATCTGACGATTATGGCACGGATTTGGCAATACTTCATCTGTGTGCGTGTGATTCCTGAGACACGTTTCAGTTCACTAAACTCTGAAAGGACAGTTCTACTCTACTGCATCACAACACAAAAGAAGATGAATGTAGGGGTTATCATTATCGACTACATCAAGCATGCAGCAAAGCCAAGTCGACCGAACTATGCCTTCCTGAACCTTATCATAGACATCTGTAAAAAGGAAGGGGAGCCATCTTTTGATGATGAGATGACCATTCATCTAGCACCGATGCTTGACACAGCATTATACCATAAGCTAGAAGAAAGCAGAGTGACAGAGCATCAAGTACAGATGCAGGTGTTAGAAGATCGAGAGTAGCTGCAACCACATCTAGACCTATAGTGAATGATCAACTGCAACACTCCAAGCCGAGATGAAGACATCGAAGCTACAATAAACATGGATGGCTGATCAAATGAAAAAGATGTTCGAGATGCAGCAGCATATCTACAACCTCCAAGGCTATGATGTGGCACAATGTTAATGGCAAGACTGGAATGAGTACAATGAACAATACCCTGAAGATGCCATGGAAGAAGATGAGGAGGAAGAAGAAGAAGCCGAAGAGGATTGACCCTAAAGCATTTTTTGTTCATTTTGTTTTGTTTTTTTTTTTTTTATAGTTGTAATGAGAACTTGGGGTTTATTTTTTTGATTTGGACTTCTTATTGCTTTTCTTTTTAGGGTTTAGATTAGTTTGAACACTGCAAGGTTGAGATACTTTTTTTGTAATAAGCAGTGGAGTTATCTAACGAATGTAGGGTCCATAGGTTTTTCTTTTTTGACAGATTTGGATGATCAAGAAACCAAGGATCGGATGCCAAGAGTTAGCATGCATCAGAGACTTCATAGATCCATCAAGGGAGTATTTCGTAGCCTCTAGCCTTTATTTTCCTATGCCATGATATGAATGAGGTGACATTAGGGACAATGCCATTCTAGGTTTGGAGGTAGGAAAATTTAGGAAAATTTTGAATTTTTTGTGTTTAGTTTGTTTGTTTGTTTGTTTTAGTTTGAGATTATAATTCATTTTGTTTTAAGCGTTTTTATGTGTGTTTGTGTTGTTGTTACCTAGATGAATTGTATGAGTCTATGATGAGATTAGGATTGTTAGGGATACTATTATTGGAAAATATGAAGCATTGCTTCAAGTTTAGGTTGGTTGACTAGATTGATCTAGAGGTTTGTTGAGTGGTTCAACCACCATTTTCATTCTTTCAGCATGCTTAGAAACATTTTATGTAGCTAGGTGAAGTCTTGATAACGTTGGTAGACTCTAGAACCTAGTTGAGAGGTGCTTGAGGTGAAATTTTAGGATTAGACATTGTTGAGGAAATGATTTAGACAATTTTTGGGAACGTTTGAGCCTTTCTAGCTAACCCATTAATGAATTGTCCCTAGTCACCTATTTGAGCCTATTGATATTATCACCTTATTCTTCTTGTGTAACCAAAAATGTCCAACCCCTGCACCCTAAACACTTTATCATACCCTTTGGGAGAACTCCGGACCTTGTCTATAACATAAAAGAGCTAAGGAGGTGTGTGAATAAATGATAAACCAAAAAATTTCAAGTTTGAGGGTAAGAAAGGGCAATAAAAAGGGGCAAGTAACCCCAATTCTTATAATATTTTGAGTTATAAAAAAAATAAATAAATAAAAAAAAACAAACTTTGTATATAGTTGTAATTAAAGTTTTTGATTTGCTTATGCATTTCCAACACAAAAATAAGAAATGCATAAGTTTGGGGGTTGTGAAAAAGATTGTAGAAGTTGGTTGGAAAATGAGAAAGAATGGGTTTTGTCGATGTCGCTTTTGTGTTTGCATGAGGAAAACCGAGTTTTCTTGCTTTGTTTCCTATCCTTTCTTTTGAGCCACTCACCCAAGCCTAACGTTACAAGCCAATAAATACCTTTCGATCCTTAGCGATGTCTAGTATACACTAGTGGAGAGTAGTTCGATACTTAGGCTTATGGAGTCTACAAACATTTGATAAACTTCACATTTCTGTATAAAATAATCCGAGAAGTCGGAAGGTGGATTGAAGTGGGGATTACCTACTTAGGGGACCGATGGAGAAAGATAGTCAATTCAATCACGACCTCTTGGAGTGTTAAGTATTTTCCCGTAATACTATTTTAACAATTTTTTAGACTTGCATTGTCAATTAATTCTAGGCAACTTGTTTTTATTTCATAGTTTTCCTCTTTTGTCATTTTGGTTTAAGTTAGTTTTTCCTTACGTTTGTTTTGTTGTTTTTGTTTTTAATGCTCGAGGACGAGCATACCTTAAGTTTGGGGGTATTTGATAATCCATGGATTATACTGTTTTTCTTGTTTATTTGGTAGAATTTTCGAATACTTCCCTTTGAATTTAGGCTTGAATTGCTACTTAATTCATTCATTTCATGTTTTAGGTCTAAAACGCATTTATGAATCAAAACGAAGTAAAACTGGGGTCAATTAATTCAAATTCGAGAGTTTTTCAGAGTTCAGAGATGTTCGGAGGTTGACTGGAAGCACCCTTGAAGCTCAGCGTAACGAGAAGGAAAGAGAAAATTGAAGATTCAAGTGTTGGACCATGCAAGGGCAGTTTCATAAATTCAACAAAATGAAGACAGAGTTTCGCCCTAGCAAAAAGCATTTTCGCCCCAGTGAAAAACTCTCGGGTTTAAATCTGTTTTTGTAGTTCGTCGTGATGCCACAGCGAAAATCAAGATCGTCGTGGCAAATTTTGGAAAATTTTGTTTTTTAAAAACGGTGCGTTTTCCCGTTTTAGATTTGAGTCCTAGGGTTACTAGGCACTATAAAAATAAAACTTAGCCCATTTTAGTGAGGATGTCAACAGTTAGGCACAAGGAAGAGGAAAAAGGGATTTGAAGAGTTTGGGTCTCCAAATTAGGGAAGAGTCCATTTCTCTTTCAATTTCTAACATTTTGAACTCTATATTTATAATTTATGTGATTTTTTTTCTTTATTTTGGGTATGCACTAACTCACTTTTGGGTTAGGGTTCTGATGTAACTTGGATTACAATGGTTTAGTCTATAAATTTGTGTTGTTTTTAGTTTTATTACTTGGATTATGTGTTTATTCTTGTACTTAATGCAATTGGATGTTGGGTTTTTGATTCAATTGAATGTCGAGCATGATGAGACTGAGAAGTGATTAATGTGTTAGTTTCTTAAGGTAAACACTGTAGATTAAGTGAACGCTAGAGGTAGGTTTAGCAATCTATGAAATCTTTATAGGATGCCACTTAGCTTAATAGACTTTAAACTATTAATCTTCATTTTGTTGGGTGCAGAAGCTTGATAGGGATAAGAAGGAGAATATAGCCTGAGAAGGTATATTCTACAACTTAGGGAGTCAAATTTATAATCCTTGCATGTGAATTTGAAAGCACTAGAAATTGTAGATTAAATTAGAGTATCTTAGTGAAGTCGAAACCTAACCTCTCTTGCCTTGAATTGAATTTGTGTTGAACAGTTTAGTTTTAATTTCAGTTGTTTAATATTGTGCTTTAATTTTAGCTTTACTTTCTCCCGTAAATCCAAACATTTTTGCGTTCATCAATCAGTAATAGAATTAGGAAACTCGAAAATTAGCACGCAATCCTCGTGGGAACGATACTCTGCTTCATCATTATATTACTTTTTTTGTACTAGTGCATTTGCTACATATGCATGTGAATGAACACGCATCACCAGGCAAACCCGATTGGATCAAGGATGTAAGTGCAGAATTTTTCTTGGAAAAAATCTTCTCCTTCAACTATGGTGTCCACGGTTTTGGGAGAGTTAGAGAGAGAGAGAGAGAGTGCGGCTAGGGTTTTTGTTTTAATTGAATTATATTTTTGATTTGATTTTAATTGCACTTTAAGTAGTGCACAATCAAAAACCCTAATCTAATACGGAATTGCAATCAACTAATTCCATATTTAGATTAGACATATATCATTACCAAAATAAAGGTAATTCCACACATGGTATTTTTAATTCAAATTCAAATTCAAATTTGATTTTTATATTATCTTTATTAATATTAATATTAATTAAATATCAATATTAATTTATAATGTAACATTTATATATATATTTAAATACATAATCTCACTTATTTTAATTTCCATATGAAATTAAACATAGCTAACGACCTCAACAAATTTAGTTGCATCATGAGATTACCAAAATACCCTTTCATCTTAAAAGACGAAAATACCCTTCTCACTTATTTATCCTTAAGTTGTCTTTTATGTGTGCGACCCGAAGGCTCCTTATCATCTTGACAGTGGGTAGTATCGCTATACACTCAATCAATCGTCTCACTAAACATAGACCAAGATTGACCTCTAGTAAGGCATCATGGCCATCCGATAGATTCAGATTCATCGAAATAGCTTACCTATCAACGATATGGTTATCATGCAATCAAATCCTTTCAACATACATTATCTCATCAAGGCTAAGGTACAAAAGTAGTGTTAACGTTAGATATCCTTGATCTCTTTGTATTCGGTTATTGGGCCAACGACTAGAATAGATTGGATTAAGCTACAACTCAATCCCATTGTGGCCACAGATTTAGTGTCGTTGCCATTTACTGAATTGCTCAATGAGATAATTTTTCCCATCCCAAAGGGTGATGAATCCTTTGTCAATCCACCATAGTCTTGATACACTTCTTGATCTAGTCAATCACTACCGTTCTAACAACTTTAAATAGAACTATGTTGGGTTAGTGTCAAACTACACCAATTGGTGCACAAGGCGCTCCGGTGATCTCAAGTCTAAGGATCACATGTACCACCATCTGTTAGAGAATTTATTCCACGGAAACTGCGGCTACCATCTATGTAGAATCCTTTAGTGGATCTGTCCGGTGAACTAGCATATGGCAAGCACCCATGTGTTGTTAGAGTAGGTGCCCTAGAGCCAATCAATTATTATAGAATTGACTCTTTGTAATAATGTTCATTGATCAATAATGCTCATTGTTGCTTTTGTAACTCATGCATGGAATCTCTTGACCACTTATTTTTTGCATGCCCTTTTTCTAAGTCTATTTGGAGCAAGATCCTTAGTCTTGTTGACCTTGGTTATGTGGTTAGACCCTGGCATGATTACATCCCCCATTTGGCAAGGATATGGAAAGGTAAGAGTCTAAAATTCATTTTTGGGTAGGCTTTGTTTAGGGGCTACGGTTTATTGGATTTGGAGGGAACGAAATTCGCGAAATTTTAGGGGTGACCATAATTGATGCTATCAAAAGTGTTGTGAGAGATAAAGCTTTGGACCTTAGGAATGTGACAGCATCCTACAGCAATAGGAAGTTGGCGAATGATTGGGGCCTCCCTAGATCTATTTTCAAAGACGTTCCTCAAGTTCTCAACACCGTTTGAAGATTGGATTACAGAGGGTTAAGCAGAAGGGTTTTTGCTTGGTTGTTTTGTCTCATTGGTAAAGCGTTTGATTTTGTGTTTTTCTTTTTATGATCAACATCGAAATGACATGATTCTTGAAGCATTAGAAAGCTAAGACAGAGATCTATAATATGTTTATGACAAGAGCCAATTCGTTTGATAAATGGATTGAAAATGGCCTGAAGTGTAAACTGGTTATTAAAGTTTAAGATTGAACATGATCAATTCTTATGATTATGAATTGATTATTAATGTATTATTGTAATTATGCCATGTACTAATGTTGACCCATTAGTTAGATGATCTTTGAAAGATATACATGGTCATGATGTCAATGCATGATTAATGTTATGAAATGGCATGAAGATGTAATGTAATACATGTCTCAAGATGATGTATGTGAGCAAGAGGTAATGTAAATGGATTGATAATCCATAGATGAATTAAAAGTATTAAGCTCACCAAAATATGTATTTACATGCCATAAGATGTTAGAGATTCATATAGACATGATGGGAAACACGTAAGCATATCCTCGTATACGGGTTGAGGAAAGATGAATATATGCTTTAGATGCTAAATAACGCGTAAGCACGCCTCCCGATGATATGAGGTCTAGATGAATTTGAGGTTAGATGATATGAAGTGCTTAAGATGTTAAGAAAAGTCCGATCGGCTAGACATTAAATGGTTCAAATGCGTTTAGCAGCATTACAGGAGTTATGATGTTATTTACATTATGTGATGATTTATGCTCATGTTAGATGATTTTAGATGTTATGTCATGACATGTGATGTGCATGTACTATGTTACATACTTATTTGTATGCGTACACATTGATGTTATATAGCCATGGGATAAAATGATGAAAGACATATGAAAAAAGAAAAAAAATATATATATATATATAGAAAAAAAAAAAAAAAGGGAAGTATCCTTAGATGTAAAAAATAAGTGATATATTAACAAATATGTTTAAATAAAGATCAAATAGCAGATTTAGAATGAAACGGATCATTCCTTACTGAGCGATTATCGCTCACCCTTTTATTGTTGATTTCTTTGCGGGTAGATTAGAAGCGAGGGATGCTAGAGACAGCGGGGCTACACATGAGGGAGATGATTTATTGTCATCTTGATGTTTTTATCTTGATATAAATAATGTAAATGATAAATATTTGTGAAACACCTTTTGGAATAGTCCACCTTATAAATATGTTTCGAATGTCTATTTTATGGATTAATTCTTAAAGTTTTGAAATTATATGTTTGGATCCTGCATGACATTTTATATGCATGTATTGGATAATACTTTTTTTCTTTTTTTTTTGTTAAGTAAGTAATAATATTAAAAAAAAAGAGAGAAGAATGTACAAAAGGCCTGATAAAGGGCGACCAGCCTATTTTGAGACATGCCCCAAAATAGGAATCAAAGGAAACAAGCCTACAAACGGCCATTCACTCTTGGGGTAAATCTTAAACCAAAAAACCACGAAGAAAGCAAGGAGAACAACAACAATTCCACCTACCATAGGACACCTCCCTAGGTTAGGATCATTAAAAGAAAACCACGATATCAAACTCGTTACAAATGATAGAAACACAGCCAAGAAAAAACCATTATGTGTAACCCTTCGTAATCCAGTCTTCAAACGGTGTCGGGAACGTGAGGAACATCTTTGAAAATAGATATGGGGAGGCCCTAATCATTCGCCAACTTCCCATTGCTATAGGATACTTTGATATTCCTAAGTTCCATGGCTTTGTCTCTCACAACACTTTTGATAACATCAATTATGGTGAAGGAATCCTTATAGTCACCCCTAAAAATTCATGAATTTCGCTCCCTCCAAATCCAATAAACCGTAGCGGAGAATGTGGGTGAGAGGTCTAGCCGCAAAAAAGAACAGCCCATTAATGAGTCGAGAGACACGGTTAGTAAAACAAAAGCCTCCACTAATCCTTTTGCGGTTCTTAGTTCGGGAAATAGGCTGGACAATGGGGAACTTGATGGCAAAGAGGGTAGTGAAAATGTTGAAGATAGGTTTGGGAAAGATAAGGATGAAATGAGTGGAGTAAATGTCCCTGGTAGGGCTGATCTTAACAGGGTTTATACTCGAGGTGCGTGTGATGATAGGGATAAGTGTGTCAAGGGGAATGAATATGGGGTGAGTGTTCCTACCATAGAAGAGAGGAGATTGGAAGTGAGCAAAAGGTTGAATGCTTTGAGATCTGGTGACAATAGCGGAGAAGTAACTCCACCTATGGGTTCCTTGGTGGAAAACTATGAGGGATTTGAAATGGGGTCTACTTCACCGGCTATTGTGAGGTTCGGAAATTTGATTCGAGTAGACAAAAAAGATGGTCTTACGGAGGGGGATAGATGTCTTTCTAAAAGCCAAAGGAGGAGATTAGCCAGGAAGGCGAGAGAAGTTCCTAACGCCCAGCCGTCCCATGATTAAGGTTGCTTCGTGGAATGTAAGGGGTCTTAATTCCCCTTTGAAACAAAAAGAGGTTAGACATCTAATCTCTTCCAATAAAATTGCAATTTGTGGTATTTTGGAAACTAGAGTTCGTGAACCAAATTTTGAGGTTACTAAGTCCTTGACGTTTGGGGAATGCGATGTAATCCATAAATATGTGTGCTGCCCTAATGGTAGAATTTGGGTTGCTTGGAATCCTAGTTTAGTGAGGTTTGAAATCATACAATCTACGAATCAAGCCATCCATGGTAAGGTTGTTATTTTGGAGTCTAATTACTCCTTTGTTTGCTCATTTGTCTATGGCTCTAATGGTCCGCTGGAAAGGAAAGAATTATGGAGAGACTTAATGGGTAAAGCTCAAGATTTTGAGGAAATACCATGGGTGATTATGGGTGATTTTAATGCGATGAGATTTGGGCATGAGAAAATAGGGGGTTCTTATAGGTGGAGAAATTACGTTTCAGGCTTGAATAATATGTGTAATGAGACTGGGCTTGAGGACCTTCGGTTTATGGGTAACTTTTTCACTTGGAGTAATATGAGAGAAGGAGAACATATGATTACCACTAAGATTGATCGAGCTCTTGTGAATGCAAAGTGGGGCAGTGTGTTTGGTAATTCCATAGCCAATTTCCTTCCCTCGAGCATCTTGGATCATTCTTCTTGTATTGTTGAATGTGGGGTTATGTCTTCCTTTAGGAAAATCCCATTTCGGTTCTTCAACTTTTCGGCTCACCATGAAAGTTTTACTAGCATTGTTAGTAAGGCTTGGGAAGAAGAAGTTAGGGGTACCCCTATGTATCAATTGGTTACTAAACTGAAGAGAGTCAAAGAAGCATTAAAGGTGTTTAACAAGAGGGAGTTTGGGAATATCTCGGCAAGAGTTATTGAAGCTAGAGAAAACCTTCTAAGGGTCCAACATGCTCTTGCTTCTAATCCTCTTGTAGAGAACCTTATTCTTGAGGAAAAAGCCAAAGTTTTTAATTTTAATTCTTTAAGTCGAGCTGAGGAGTCTTTAGCTAGGCAAAAATCTAGAATGCAATGGCTTAGAGAGGGTGACCAGAACACAAGCTATTTCTTCAAGTGTGTGAATGGCAGAAAGAATAGAAATAGAATCACCAAGCTTAAGTGTGATAACGGCATGGTTATTGAAGACCCTTTGAGCATTAAGGAGGAAATTGTCAGCCACTTTAAAAGAGTTTTTGAAGAGCCGAGGGGTGTGAGAGACTTCCGGGGTTTAGAGGAAATTATTGAACCTTGCATCACTAGTGATATGGCTAATGGGATGATTGCCGAAGTGTCGGATGAGGAAATCAAGAGGGCTCTGTTTTCGTTGGGCAACAAGAAAGCTCTTGGACCAGATGGTTTTGGTGCTTATTTCTTCAAGAAAGCTTGGGATATGGTTGGAAAAGATGTGATTATGGCTTTTAAAGAATTCTTTCAAGAGGGCAAGCTTCTCAGGGAGGTAAATTATACTTCAATTGCTCTTATTCCCAAGTGTAATAATGCTTCTTTGTGTAAGGACTATCGGCCCATTTCTTGCTGCAACATAATTTATAAATGTATCACCAAGATCATTGCAAATAGAATTAAGAGTGCTTTACCTCTCTTCATTCACCTGGCACAAGCAGCCTTTGTAGGTGATAGGAGAATAGGAGATAATATCCTCTTATGCCAATAGTTGGTGCACAACTATAATCGAGCTACGGCCAAGGAAAAAAGGTGTGCCTTGAAAGTTGATTTAATGAAGGCTTATGATTCGGTTAATTGGGAGTTTCTCTTACAAGTCCTAAAGAATTTTGGTTTCCCTAGTGTACTTATCAATTGGATATCCAAATGCATCACTACTCCTAGGTTCTCAGTGGTTATCAATGGGTAGTTGGTGGGTTTCTTTGGGAGCTCTAGAGGGCTGAGACAAGGGGATCCCTTATCCCCTTACTTATTTGTTATTGCTATGGAGGTTCTCTCTCAGCTCCTGAATAGAGTGGCGGCTAATCCGAACTTTAGTTTTCATTGGAGATGCAAGAAAATGTGGCTAACTCATCTTTGTTTCGCGGACGATGTCATGCTTTTTTGTAAAGCCGAAGGTACTTCTCTGTCTCTCCTTAAGAATGCTTTAATTACTTTTGAAAGTTGGTCAGGATTGAGTGCACCTTTTTTCCTTGGCCGTAGCTCAATTATAGTTGTGCACCAACTCTTGGCATAACAGGATATTATCTCCTATTCTCCTATCACCAACAAAGGCTGCTTGTGCCGGGTCAATGAAGAGAGGTAAAGCACTCTTAATTCTATTTGAAATGATCTCGGTGATACATTTATAAATTATGTTGCAGCAAGAAATGGGCCGAGAGTCCTTACACAAAGAAGCATTATCACACTTGGGAATAAGAGCAATTGAAGTACAATTTACCTCCCTGAGAAGCTTGCCCTCTTGAAAGAAGTCTTTAATAGCCATAATCACATCTTTTCCCACCACATCCCAAGCTTTCTTGAAGAAATAAGCACCAAAACCATCTGGTCCAGGAGCTTTGTTGTTGCCCAACGAAAACAGAGTGTTCTTGATTTCCTCATCCGTCACTTCGGCAACCATCCCATTAGCCATATCACTAGTGATGCAAGGTTCAATAATTTCCTCTAAACCCCAGAAGTCTCTCACACCCCTCGGCTCTTCAAAAACTCTTTTAAAGTGGCTGACAATTTCCTCCTTAATGCTCAAAGGTGCCGTTATCACACTTAAGCCTGGTGATTCTATTTCTATTCTTTTTGCCATTCACACACTTGAAGAAATAGCTTGTGTTCTGGTCATCCTCTCTAAGCCATTGCATTCTAGATTTTTTCCTAGCTAAAGACTCCTCAGCTCTACTTAAAGAATTAAAATTAAAAGCTTTGGCTTTTTCCTCAAGAATAAGGTTCTCTTCAAGAGGATTAGAAGCAAGAGCATGCTGGACCCTTAGAAGGTTTTCTCTAGCTTCAATAACTCTTGCCGAGATATTCCCAAACTCCCTCTTGTTAAACTATTTCCTGCAAAACATGGAAAAAACAACGGGGTGAGCACAAAAAGACTCAGTAAGTAAATCCTCTACTACTTATCCCCGCAACTTATTCTTGGTTCTTTCCTTACTCTAATCTTACTCTTCTTCATTCTTTCTGTTCTTTTTCTTTTCTTTCTAATTCTTCCTATTCTTTTTACTCTTTCTTTTCTTGTTGTTCATGAACATCATGGTAATATGCATGAATGCAATGCACTTACAATAATGCATAGAAATGTATTTTCTTTCTTTCTTTTCTATTCTTTTCTTTTCTTACTCAAGCTATTCTTTTCTTTTCTTGTATGTTTGAGTTTTCTCATTCTTATTGTTCGTCTAGCTTATTCTTTCTCATTCTTATTCTTGGTCTAGCTTATTCTTTCTCATTCTTATTCTTATGCCGATCAGACTCGGTTAATGCATGGATTCGGAACTCTGGCCATGTGAGTGAGTACAGTCCTCATCTACATGCACTCTTACTGATTGTACAAATTCTCTCTTATTCTTAAGCCACTCAATTAAAGTGACGTGCATGTAGGACTTTCTTCTTGGTACAACCCTCATCCACATACACTCTTACAGGTCGTATGATTTCTTTCTTCTTCATAGCATTCTTAAGGAGGGACAGAGAAGTACCTTCGGCTTTACAAAAAAGCATGAGATCATCCGCGAAACAAAGATGAGTCAGCCCCATTTTCTTGCATCTCCAATGAAAACTAAAGTTCGGATTAGCAGCCACTCTATTCAAGAGCCGAGAGAGAACCTCCATAGCAATAACAAACAAGTAAGGGGATAAGGGATCCCCTTGTCTCAGCCCTCTAGAGCTCCCAAAGAAACCCACCAACTCCCCATTGATAGCCACGGAGAATCTAGGAGTAGTGATGCATTTGGAAATCCAATTGACAAGAACACTAGGGAAACAAAAATTCTTTAGGACTTGTAAGAGAAACTGCCAATTAACCGAGTCATAAGCCTTCATTAAATCAACTTTCAAGGCACACCTTTTTTCCTTGGCCGTAGCTCGATTATAGTTGTGCACCAACTCTTGGCATAAAAGGATATTATCTCCTATTCTCCTATCACAAACAAAGGCTGCTTGTACTGGGTCAATGAAGAGAGGTAAAGCACTCTTAATTCTATTTGCAATGATCTTGGTGATACATTTATAAATTACGTTGCAGCAAGAAATGGGCCGATAGTCCTTACACAAAGAAGCATTATCACACTTGGGAATAAGAGATATTGAAGTACAATTTACCTCCCTGAGAAGCTTGCCCTCTTGGAAGAAGTCTTTAATAGCCATAATCACATCTTTTCCCACCACATCCAAAGATTTCTTGAAGAAATATGCACCAAAACCATCTGGTCCAGGAGCTTTGTTGTTCCCCCAACGAAAACAAAGTGTTCTTGATTTCCTCATTCGTCACTTCGGCAATCATCCCATTAGCCATATCACTAGTGATGCAAGGTTGAATAATTTCCTCTAAACCCCGGAAGTCTCTCACACCCCTCAGCTCTTCAAAAACTCTTTCAAAGTGGCTAACAATTTCGTCCTTAATGTTCAAAGGGTCTTCAATAACCATGCCGCTATCACACTTAAGCTTGGTGATTCTATTTCTATTCTTTCTGCCATTCACACACTTGAAGAAATAGCTTGTGCTCTGGTCACCCTCTCTAAGCCATTGCACTCTAGATTTTTGCCTAGCTAAAGACTCCTCAGCTCGACTTAAAGAATTAAAATTAAAAGCTTTGGCTTTTTCCTCAAGAATAAGGTTCTCTTCAAGAGGATTAGAAGCAAGAGCATGCTGGACCCTTAGAAGGTTTTCTCTAGCTTCAATAACTCTTGCCGAGATATTCCCAAACTCCCTCTTGTTAAACACTTTTAATGCTGCTTTGACTCTCTTCAGTTTAGTACCCCTAACTTCTTCTTCCCAAGCCTTACTAACAATGCTATTGAAACTTTCATGGTGAGCCCAAAAGTTGAAGAACCGAAATGGGATTTTCCTAAATGAAGACATAACCCCACTTTCAACAATACAAGGAGAATGATCCGAGATGCTTGGGGGAAGGAAATTGGCTACGGAATTACAAAACACACTGCCCCACTTTTCATTCACAAGAGCTCGATCAATCTTAGTGGTAATCCTATGTTCCCCTTCTCTCATATTACTCCATAAGGATTCTTTCACCATAATTGATGCTATCAAAAGTGTTGTGAGAGATAAAGCTTTGGACCTTAGGAATGTCACAGTATCTTACAGCAATAGGAAGTTGGCGAATGATTGGGGCCTCCCTAGATCTATTTTCAAAGATGTTCCTCAAGTTCTCAACACCGTTTGAAGATTGGATTACAGAGGGTTAAGCAGAAGGGTTTTTGCCTGGTTGTTGTGTCTCATTTGTAAAGCGTTTGATTTTGTGTTTTTCTTTTTATGATCCTAACCTAGGGAGGTGTCCTATGGTAGGTGGGTTTTTTCGTGTTCTCTTTTCTTTCTTCTTGATGTTTATCTCCCTTTGTGGTTTTTGATAAACCCCTAGAGCGGATGGTTGTTTGTAGGCTTTTTCTTTTGTTTCCTATTTTCGGGGCATGTCCCAAAATAGGCTGGTCACCTTTTATTAGGCCTTTGTACATTGTTCTATTTTCTTTAATATGATTACTTACTTATCAAAAAATAAAAAGATAAAATAATGGGCCCATAATTAATTTTTCTTTATATACAAATCTTTACATAATATAATAAAGTCACAAAATAGTAACTCGACAGTGTCACTAAACCCTTCCGCTTCTTAACGTTCCATGCGACCGCGTCTCATCTACTATCTGCAAAAACATTGAAAACAACAGGGTGAGCCCTAATTGCTCAGTAAGTAAACCCGTTATGCTACCATTCTCTCTCTATTGCTTAAATGCTGAACTTCTTTCCTTACATCACACTTGTCTATTCTTCTCTATTCTTTCTCTGCTTTTTCTCAATTTCTAATTTTCTCACTACTCAAGATAATAGAAATGGTATTATGCATAGATATGAATGTGCATTTTTTTTTCTATTTTTCTTATTCTGTTTTCTGTATTTCTTTCTATTCTTTCTTTTCCTTCTTTTCTTTCTATTCTTTCTTTCTTTCTATTCTTTCTTTCGTTCTTTCTATTCTTTCTATTCTTTCTTTCTTTCTTGCCGATCGGACTCGGTTGAGGCATGGATTTGGAACCCTATCCATGTGCGTGTATTCTCTAGTTCTGGGTACAGTCCTCATCCACATGCACTTCTAACGGACTGTACAATTCTTCTATCTGAATTCTAAGGCTACTCACTAAAGGCGGCGTGCATGCGGGGCTATGTCACTCACGAGTTCCCCATCATAACAACCTTCTCTTCTTTTACCTTTTTACACCTCTTTAAATATAAATTCAGATTTGAATTTCTTTAATATTCTCATTTCTTTCTATTTACTCTTTAATATTCTCATTTCTTTCTATTTACTCTTTAATATTCTTTAATGCTTTTTCATGCTCTCAAGGGTATGTATGGATGTAGATGGTTCATGCTTATAATTCTTTCTAAATTCACATGTTTAGATGCAATAATGCAATATGGAATGCAAACATGTCATTCTCTACCATCTACTAGCTCATCTCAAAATAACACATAACTATACTCATACATGCGCTTCTCTTTGACATTTCATCAAACAACTTATGTGCACATCTAAGCTCTAAATTGGCTACACTTCTACTTCTTTTCTAAGCCACCAAAATCCGAAACAAAATCTGCCAAGATTAACGCCAAACCTGTCCAAATTGCACACTCCATAAATTCTACTCCAATTCTTCCATAATTCATCCAAACTCTCATCAAACATCAAATACACGAATACTACTTCTGATGGATAAGTTCTAACCATCATTCAACATCAAATCCATCAACAATTCTTCATATAAAACACATATAAGCATAAAATAAATTCTCTACACAATATTGCTTCAATCATAACTAGGTTAGGATTTACTTACCTTAGGTGTGAGCAATCCAACCCTTTAATAATCTTCTTTGATCCAACTCTCTTTCTCTTAAATCCTATGAACACAAATCATCAAAATTCAACAATTTAAAAATTAAAACTCACTTCCTAGTGCAAGGATCTTACCTAAGGATGCTTGAGATTGAAATTCCACTGAAAATAACCCAAAATCTATGAATTTCCCTTGAAAAAAATTGAAGAAATTGAGAGAATTTAGGGATGAAGGTGGCGTGAAAATGAAGGAAGAATGGCTAGGGTTTCATTCTTCAACTCTTGATACTTCCCTTTGAATTTAGGCCTAAATTGCTATTAATTCATTCATTTCATGTTTCAGGTCTAAAACACATTTTCGGATCAAAACGAAGAAAAAACGGGGTCAATCGATTCAAATTTGAGAGTTTTTAGAGTTCAGAGATGTTCAGAGGTTGATTGGAAGCACCCTTAACGCTCAACGTAATGAGAAGGAAAGAGAAAATCAAAGATTCAAGCATTGGAACACGCAAGGGCAGTTCTAAAAATTCAACAAAATGACGACAGAGTTTCGCCCTAGCAAAAAGCATTTTCTCTTTGGCGAAAAACTCTCGAGTTTAAAGGTGTTTTTGCAGTTCGTCATGATGCCAAGGAAAAAATCAAGTTCGCCGCTGCGAATTCTGGAATTTTTTTTTAAAAAAAAAAAGGGTACGTTTTCCCATTTTAGTCTTTAGTCCTAGGGTTAGTGGGCACTATAAAAAGAAAAATTAGCCCATGTTAGTGAGGAGGTCAACATTTAGGCAAAGGGAAGAGGAAAAAGGGATTTGAAGAGTTTGGGTCTCCAAATTAGGGAAGATTTAATTATTCTTTCAATTTCTAACATGTTGAACTCTATATTTACAGTTTATGTGGTGTTTTTATTTATTTTGATAATGAACTAACTCACTTTTGGGTTAGGGTTTTGATGTAACTTGAATAACAATGGTTTAGTCTATAAATTTGTGTTGTTCTTTAGTTCAATTGCTTGGATTATGTGTTTATTCTTGTACCTAATGCATTTGGATGTTGGGTTTTTGATTCAATTGAATGTCGAGCATGATGAGACTAAGAAGTGATTCATGTGTTAGCTTCTTAGGGTAAACACCATAGATTAAGCAAACGCTAGAGACAGGTCTAGCAATCTATGAAATCTTTATAGGATTCCACCTATCTTAATAGACTTTAAACTATTAATCTTCGTTTTGTTGGGTGCGGAAGCTTAATGGGGATAAGTATGAGAATATAGCTTGAGAAGGTATATTCTACAACTTAGAGAGTCCGATTTATAATCCTTGCATGTGAATTTGAAAGCAATAGAAATTGTAGTTTAAATTAGAGTATCCTAGTGAAGTAAAAAACCTAACCTCTCTTGCCTTGAATTGAATTCGTGTTGAACGGTTTAGTTTTAATTTTAGTTGTTTAATATTGTGCTTTAATTTTAGGTTTACTTTCTCCCACAAATCCAAACATTTTTGTGTTCTTCAATTAGTAATAGAATTAGGAAACTTGGTAATTAGGATGCAATCCTCGTGGGAACGATACCCTACTTCATCATTATATTACTTCTTGCGACTAGTGCACTTGCTTCATATGCATGTGAATGAACACACATCTAGTTTTTGGCGCCATTGCTGGTGATTGATTTTGTGCTGATATTGAAGTCTTCTAATTTTTGCTAAGTTGAAATTTTAAATTTCAGTTTTACATTTAGTTTTATTTACATTTTATTTAGTTTGTGTAATCTTATGATCTTCCTTTTTCTTCTTTTTGTAGTTTATGTGAAGAGTAAGAAGTCTCCCTGTAGTTCCTATTGATCTAGAGATCGAGAGAACAACAAGAAGACTTATTATAGAACAAAGAGAGAGAAAGAAACACTACGCACATGAAATGACGAACGATAGAACTTTGAGGGAATTCTCAGTGCCCACAGTTGATGGTAGTGGTCCAAGTATCATTAGGCAACCGATACAAGCCAACAATTTTGAGATAGAGCTAGCAATTATCCAAATGATCCAACAGTCGGCACAGTTTGAGGGAGATCCAAATGAAGATCCAAACTTGCATATTGCTAACTTCTTAGAGATATGCGACACATTTAAAGCAAATGGAGTGTCAGATGATGCCATCATGTTGAGATTATTTCCAACTTCACTAAGAGATAGTTATTGGCACTACCAGCAGGAATAATCACCACCTGGAATGAATTGGCACAAAGTTCCTGACTAAATATTTTCCACCAGCGAAATCAGAAAAGATGAGAAATGACATCACATAATTTCTGTAAGGTGAGAACGAGTCACTATATGAAGCATGGGAAAGATGTAAAGAACTAATGAGGAAGTGTCCACACCATGGTTTGCCTGTTTGGATGCAAGTCCAAACCTTCTATAATGGGTTGCTTCCAAATGTGGAAACAAAGTCTTACAGTAGATGCCCCAGAGCCAATCAATTATTGTATAGTTGACTGTTTGCAATATGTATTGATATATGTCCTTAGAATGGTAGAACCGTGACGAGAGTATCAAGTGTTTCAAATCTTGATATTGAGAACCCTATGAGCACATATGTTGGCCATTCTAGAAACGTCCGTAGCCCTAGTAGTATTTTGAAGTAAGGGCACAAATAATACGGTAAGGTTATCATAGTGTTGAACAACCCTATCGAAAGGCTGTGACTAATCTCACTTGCCAAGGTTTTTTAGTGACAACCTAGTGCAACACATGGGTGCTTGCTGTAGGCAAATACACCGCAACAAGTTCACTGGACTGGCCCACTAGACGATTCCATATGGATGGTAACCCCAATGTCAATGGAACAAATCCTCTAACGAATGGTGGTACATGTGATCCTTAGACTTGAGATCACCGGAGCGCCTTATGCACCGATTGGTGTAGTTTGACACTAGCCCAACGCAGTTCTATTTAGAGCTGTCAATACAGTCGTGATTGGCTACATCAAGGAGTGTATCAAGACTATGGTGGATAGGCAGAGGATTCATCACTCCCGGGTACGGGAGAACTTATCTCATGGCGCAATTCAGTAAATGGAAATGACACTAAAATTGTGGCCACAGTGGGATTGAGTTGTTGCTCTATCCAGTTTACAATACAGGTCATTGGTCCGGAAACTGAATACATAATATCGAGAGTAACCGAAGGTTGACACTATTTCTATGCCTTCGTCTCGTCGAGATAACGTATGATGAAAGGATCGAATTGCACGGTAACCATATCGTTGACAGGTAGCTACTTTGCTGAATCCGAATCTATCGGGTGGCCATGATGCCTTGCTAGGGGCCAATCTTGGTAGAAAAGTCTCTTTATCTCAGATCACTGTACAGGGACAATTACAGCAGGAGATCCTCCAAGAAGGAATTGAAATTGTGATCAAAGGAGGATTGGCCCAAATGGAGATGAAACCCACTTTGGTGGAGGAGATTAAGATGAAACATGGTAAAGATGATACCTGTAAGGTTATCTACCAACGGATAATAGAGGGTAAAGAGACAGGCTTTAAAATAGTCAGTGGGGCACTGATGTTTAGAGATAGAATATGTGTACCTCAAGATGATGAACCAAGGAATAAAATCCTATTGAGGCACACAATACACTTTATACAGCCTACCCTAGGAGTGTAAAAATGCATCAAGATGTGAAGAAAAGTTATTGGTGGTCAGGTATGAAAAATGACATTGCCGATTATGTTGCAAGATGTTTAACATGTCAACAAGTAAAGGTAGAGCATCAGAGACCATCAGGATTACTCCAACCCTTAGAGATTCCTAAATTGAAATGGGACGATATCTCAATTGACTTCATTGTGGGACTTCCTAAAGTTCAGCAAGGATATAATACAATCTAGGTGGTGGTTGATAGATTGACTAAGATAGCTCATTTTCTACCTATGACAGATAAGATAGATGTATTTCGATTGGGGCAATTATATGTCAGAGAGATTGTGATATTACATGGAGTACCAAAGACGATTGTGTCAGACAGAGATACCAGGTTCATATCAGCTTTCTAGGTTGGAATGCAGAGAGCATTGGGTACAAAGTTAGCCTTCAGTACGGCTTATCATCCTCAAACTAATGGCCAAGCTGAAAGGACTAACCCGGTGATTGAAGACATGCTGAGAGCTTGTTGTATGGATCACAAGGCAAAATGGAGTGATGTACTTCCACTAATAGAATTTGCCTATAATAATAGCTACCAATGAGCATGGAAAGAGTCCATAATGTTTTCCATGTCTCTTTGTTGCGTAAGTATGTTAGTGATCCTTCACATGTGCTTCAGATGGAGGAAGTGGAATTACAGGATAATTTGGCTTATGAGGAACACCCAGTTCAAATCCTTGATAGAAAGGTAAAAGAGCTCAGAAACAAACAAATTCCACTAGGTAAAGTACTTTGGAGGAATCACAAGATAGAAGAAGCTACTTGGGAAATGGAGGAAGATATGAGAAGTCGATACTCGAAGCTGTTTCTATAATTTCGAGGACGAAATTATTGTAAGGGGGGAGGAAATGTAATACCCAAGATGTCAAAGGTATGTTCCTAACTCGAAATAGTCCTTTAGATGTTAATTTCATGTTAAAAAGCATAAAATCTAACTAAGGGCAAAATAGTCGATTAATTTGGAACGGTATGAATCAATTATCCGTAGAAAGGCATTAGGGGTGAAATAGTTATTTTGCCTATGGATAAGCATTGAAAAAGTCAAGGATTAGTAGGCTTCATTGCATTTAATAGCATTAATTAAGTAATAATTATGTCTAGTGTGAAATGACCAAAATGCCCTTATATGAAGAATTAAGGACTTATGAGTTATACAACTAAAATAATTGGGCCAATTGCATAATTTTCGAAAATAAATGAAATATTTTCCTATAAATGAGATGAAATTCGTTCAAGCCAAGGGAGAGAGCCTTTCTTCAACATTTCTTCCATTTTCTCTCAAATCTTCCATGAAACAAGCTTTCTTTCTCTAAGTTTTAAAGGAGTTTTGCTTATTTTTTCAAGGAGAACAAGATAGAAGCCTTGGATCTTCAATTTGAAGGGTTTAAGGTAAGGATTAAAAACTTTAGTTTTGATTTGATTTGAAGATTTGAGGTAGATGTTGAGGTGTAATGTTATATATGTAGGATTAGGGTGTAAAAGAAGTCAAAGGCAAAGGATTTGTTGGAGGAAATCTTGAAAAAGAAAAGGAAGAACCTCCCATGACTTTAGGGTTTACGTTAGGGTTTGTAGATTTTTATGAAACCTTAAATTAAGGCTTTAAGGCATAGAATTAGTTGATGGCAAGTGTATTTGAACTCATTTATTCTACTTATTGGTTTGAATTCATTATACATGAAGTTATTGCTACTTATGTTTTATGAGTTGTTATGTTTGATTGAAGAAAATGAAGTGTGGATGCTGATTGTGGCAAAACTTGTAGTATTGGAGGCCACATGGTGTTGAATGGTTGCCGTTAGAAGTGTTGAGGTGTTGTTTGCATTAGCTTACAATGTTATAGCAATAATGGATGATTATAGGAATGAGATTTTACACTTCCTTTAAGATGTTAAAGACTATTAAGGGGAGGTTTATTTGATCCATAATTTCACCTATTGGTTAATGTCAATAGGAATTGATGTGGCATAATTAATATGAAAATTCGGATTTAGTGAGCTTAGGGGTTTTGTTAACCCTGCTTCAGTATTTCGACCATAACTTGAGTTATAAACATCGAAATGACATGATTCTTGAAGCATTAGAAAGCTAAGACAGAGATCTATAATATGTTTATGACAAGAGCCAATTCGTTTGATAAATGGATTGAAAATGGCCTGAAGTATAAACTGGTTATTAAAGTTTAAGATTGAACATGATCAATTCTTATGATTATGAATTGATTATTAATGTATTATTGTAATTATGCCATGTACTAATGTTGACCCATTAGTTAGATGATCTTTGAAAGATATACATGGTCATGATGTCAATGCATGATTAATGTTATGAAATGGCATGAAGATGTAATGTAATACATGTCTCAAGATGATGTATGTGAGCAAGAGGTAATGTAAATGGATTGATAATCCATAGATGAATTAAAAGTATTAAGCTCACCAAAATATGTATTTACATGCCATAAGATGTTAGAGATTCATATAGACATGATGGGAAACACGTAAGCATATCCTCGTATACGGGTTGAGGAAAGATGAATATATGCTTTAGATGCTAAATAACGCGTAAGCACGCCTCCCGATGATATGAGCTCTAGATGAATTTGAGGTTAGATGATATGAAGTGCTTAAGATGCTAAGAAAAGTCCGATCGGCTAGACATTAAATGGTTCAAATGCGTTTAGCAGCATTACAGGAGTTATGATGTTATTTACATTATGTGATGATTTATGCTCATGTTAGATGATTTTAGATGTTATGTCATGACATGTGATGTGCATGTACTATGTTACATACTTATTTGTATGCGTACACATTGATGTTATATAGCCATGGGATAAAATGATGAAAGACATGAAAAAGAAAAAGAAAATATATATATATATAGATAAAAAAAAAAAAAAAAAAGGGAAGTATCCTTAGATGTAAAAAATAAGTGATGTGTTAACAAATATGTTTAAATAAAGATCAAATAGCAGATTTAGAATGAAACGGATCATTCCTTACTGAGCGATTATCGCTCACCCTTTTATTGTTGATTTCTTTGCAGGTAGATTAGAAGCGAGGGATGCTAGAGACAGCGGGGCTACACATGAGGGGAGATGATTTATTGTCATCTTGATGTTTTTATCTTGATATCAATAATGTAAATGATAAATATTTGTGAAACACCTTTTGGAATAGTCCACCTTATAAATATGTTTCGATTGTGTATTTTATGGATTAATTCTTAAAGTTTTGAAATTATATGTTTGGATCCTGCATGACATTTTATATGCATGTGTTGGATATTACAATTTTTTTTTTTTGTTAAGTAATAATATTAAAAAAAAAAAAGAATAATGTACAAAGGCCTGATAAAGGGCGACCAGCCTATTTTGGGACATGCCCCAAAATAGGAATCAAAGGAAACAAGCCTACAAACGGCCATTCACTCTTGGGGTAAATCTTAAACCAAAAAACCACGAAGAAAGCAAAGAGAACAACAACAATTCCACCTACCATAGGACACCTCCCTAGGTTAGGATCATTAAAAGAAAACCACGATATCAAACTCGTTACAAATGATAGAAACACAACCAAGAAAAAACCATTATGTGTAACCCTCCGTAATCCAGTCTTCAAACGGTGTCGGGAACTTGAGGAGCATCTTTGAAAATAGATCTGGGGAGGCCCTAATCATTCGCCAACTTCCCATTGCTATAGGATACTTTGATATTCCTAAGTTCCATGGCTTTGTCTCTCACAACACTTTTGATAACATCAATTATGGTGAAGGAATCCTTATAGTCACCCCTAAAAATTCATGAATTTCGCTCCCTCCAAATCCAATAAACCGTAGCGGAGAATGTGGGTGAGAGGTCTAGCCGCAAAAAAGAGCAGCCCATTAATCAGTCGAGAGACGCGGTTAGTAAAACAAAACCCTCCACTAATCCTTTTGTTGTTCTTAGTTCGGGAAATAGGCTGGATAATGGGGAACTTGATGGCAAAGAGGGTAGTGAAAATGTTGAAGATAGGTTTGGGAAAGATAAGGATGAAATGAGTGGGGTAAATGTCCCTAGCGGGGTTGATCTTAACAGGGTTTATACTCGAGGTACGTGTGATGATAGGGATAAGTGTGTTAAGGGGAATGAATATGGGGTGAGTGTTCCTACCATAGAAGAGAGGAGATTGGAAGTGAGCAAAAGGTTGAATGCTTTGAGATCTGGTGACAATAGCAGAGAAGTAACTCCACCTATGGGTTCCTTGGTGGAAAACTATGAGGGATTTGAAATGGGGTCTACTTCACTGGCTATTGTGAGGTTCAGAAATTTGATTCGAGTAGATGAAAAAGATGGTCTTACGGAGGGAGATAGAAGTCTTTCTAAAAGCCAAAGGAGGAGATTAGCCAGGAAGGCGAGAGAAGTTCCTAACGACCAGCCGTCCCATGATTAAGCTTGCTTCATGGAATGTAAGGGGTCTTAATTCCCCTTTGAAACAAAAAGAGGTTAGACATCTAATCTCTTCCAATAAAATTGCAATTTGTGGTATTTTGGAAACTAGAGTTCGTGAACCAAATTTTGAGGTTACTAAGTCCTTGACTTTTGGGGGATGAGATGTAATCCATAACTATGTGTGCTGCCCTAATGGTAGAATTTGGGTTGCTTGGAATCCTAGTTTGGTGAGGTTTGAAATCATACAATTTACGAATCAAGCCATCCATGGTAAGATTGTTATTTTGGAGTCTAATTACTGCTTGGTTTGCTCTTTTGTCTATGGCTCTAATGGTCCGCTGGAAAGGAAAGAATTATGGAGAGACTTAATGTGTAAAGCTCAAGATTTTGAGGAAATACCATGGGTGATTTTAATGCGATGAGATTTGGGCATGAGAAAATAGGGGGTTCTTATAGGTGGAGAAATTACGTTTCGGACTTGAATAATATGTGTAATGAGACTAGGCTTGAGGACCTTCGGTTTATGGGTAACTTTTTCACGTGGAGTAATATGAGAGAAGGGGAACATAGGATTACCACTAAGATTGATCGAGCTCTTGTGAATGAAAAGTGGGGCAGTGTGTTTGGTAACTCCATAGCCAATTTCCTTCCCCCAAGCATCTCGGATCATTCTCCTTGTATTGTTGAAAGTGGGGTTATGTCTTCATTTAGGAAAATCCCATTTCAGTTCTTCAACTTTTGGGCTCACCATGAAAGTTTCATTAGCATTGTTAGTAAGGCTTGGGAAGAAGAAGTTAGGGGTACCCCTATCTATCAATTGGTTACTAAACTAAAGAGAGTCAAAGCAGCATTAAAAGTGTTTAACAAGAGGGAGTTTGGGAATATCTCGGCAAGAGTTATTGAAGCTAGAGAAAACCTTCTAAGGGTCCAGCATGCTCTTGCTTCTAATCCTCTTGAAGAGAACCTTATTCTTGAGGAAAAAGCCAAAGCTTTTAATTTTAATTCTTTAAGTCGAGCTGAGGGGTCTTTAGCTAGGAAAAAATCTAGAATGCAATGGCTTAGAGAGGGTGACCAGAACACAAGCTATTTCTTCAAGAGTGTGAATGGCAGAAAGAATAGAAATAGAATCACCAAGCTTAAGTGTGATAACGGCATGGTTATTGAAGACCCTTTGAGCATTAAAGAGGAAATTGTCAGCCACTTTAAAAGAGATTTTGAAGAGCCGAGGGGTGTGAGAGACTTTCGGGGTTTAGAGGAAATTATTGAACCTTGCATCACTAGTGATATGGCTAATGGGATGATTGCCGAAGTGTCGGATGAGGAAATCAAGAGCACTCTGTTTTCATTGGGCAACAACAAAGCTCCCGGACCAGATGGTTTTTGTGCTTATTTCTTCAAGAAAGCTTGGGATGTGCTGGGAAAAGATGTGATTAAGGCTATTAAAGACTTCTTTCAAGAGGGCAAGCTTCTCAGGGAGGTAAATTATACTTCAATTGCTCTTATTCCCAAGTGTGATAATGCTTCTTTGTGTAAGAACTATCGGCCCATTTCTTGCTGCAACATAATTTATAAATGTATCACCAAGATCATTGCAAATAGAATTAAGAGTGCTTTACCTCTCTTCATTGACCCGGCACAAGCAGCCTTTGTAGGTGATAGGAGAATAGGAGATAATATCCTCTTATGCCAAGAGTTGGTGCACAACCATAATCGAGCTACGGCCAAGGAAAAAAGGTGTGCCTTGAAAGTTGATTTAATGAAGGCTTATGATTCGGTTAATTGGGAGTTTCTCTTACAAGTCCTAAAGAATTTTGGTTTCCCTAGTGTTCTTATCAATTGGATATCTAAATGCATCACTACTCCTAGGTTCTCGGTGGTTATCAATGGGGAGTTGGTGGGTTTCTTTGGGAGCTCTAGACGGCTGAGACAAGGGGATCCCTTATTCCCTTACTGATTTGTTATTGCTATGGAGGTTCTCTCTCGGCTCCTGAGTAGAGTGGCGGCTAATCCGAACTTTAGTTTTCATTGGAGATGCAAGAAAATGGGGCTAACTCATCTTTGTTTCGCGGACGATCTCATGCTTTTTTGTAAAGCCGAAGGTACTTCTCTGTCTCTCCTTAAGAATGCTTTAATTACTTTTGAAAGTTGGTCAGGATTGAGTGCAAATCCCGATAAGAGCAATATCTTCCTTTCTGGTGTGAGTGACAATGAAAAGATGGAGCTCTTAAGTTTGATAGGATTTGTCGAGGGTAGTTTTCCCATCAAATACTTAGGTGTCCCCCTTATTACCTTTAAGCTTACCTTTGGAGATTGTCGACCACTCTTGGATAAAATCTTGGCTCGGGTTGCCTCTTGGAGAAGTAGGTTTCTATCCTATGCGGGGAGGATTATTTTGATTAAATCCATTCTTTGGAGTGTGCAAATTTATTGGTCGTCCCTCTTTACTCTTCCTTCCAAAATTCATAAGGAAATTGATGCTAGTTTGAGAGCTTTTCTTTGGTCCGGAGTTGATATGAATAGACACAAAGCTAGAATAGCTTGGGAGGAGGTATGTGTACCCAAAAATGAGGGCGGGCTTGGGTTTATGAAATCTAAGGAGTGGAACCTCGCAGCTTCTTCAAGACATATTTGGAACCTATGCAATCACAGAAACCATACTTTATGGGTCTCTTGGGTTCGAATTTATCTTTTGAGAAATCGAAGCATTTGGGACATATGCATTCCCCAAAATTGTGCATGGTCATCGAGACATATCCTCAAAAATAGGGAAAGGGCTAGAAAGAATATCAAATATAACATTGGCAATGGTAACACCACCTCTCTTTGGTTTGATAACTGGCACCCGAACGGCCCCCTTGTTTGCACCTATGGGGAAAGGATTATTTATGATGCGGGGATTGGTAAGGATGCTAAAGTGAGTTCTGTGATTGATGGATGCAACTGGAAGTGGCCAACTGCCAATTCTCGGGCTCTTATTAACATGAGGAATTCTGTGAATTTCACTCCTTCTAATGTTGATGACAAGATTTGTTGGATACCCTCACCTTCGGGGGATTTCTATACCAAATCGGCTTGGGAGGCAATTAGAGAAAGGAGAGCAAAAGTTGAGTGGTGTGACTTGGTGTGGTTCTCGAAGGCTATTCCAAGATACTCTAAGATCTTATGGATGGCTATAAAGGAGAGATTACCTTCAAAGGACAGGTTGTTGAGGTATGGGGCCACTACTAATGCTCATTGTTGCTTTTGTAACTCATCCATGGAATCTCTTGACCACTTATTTTTTTCATGCCCTTTTTCTAAATATATTTGGAGCAAGATCCTTAGTCTTGTTGACCTGGGTTATGTGGTTAGACCCTGGCATGATTACATCTCCCATTTGGCAAGGATATGGAAAGGTAAGAGTCTAAAATTCACTTTAGGTAGGCTTTGTTTAGGGGCTACGGTTTATTGGATTTGGAGGGAACGAAATTCGCGAAGTTTTAGGGGTGACCATAAGGATTCTTTCACCATAATCGATGCTATCAACAGTGTTGTGAGAGATAAAGCTTTGGACCTTAGGAATGTCACAGCATCCTACAGCAATAGCAAGTTGGCGAATGAATGGGGCCTCCCTAGATCTATTTTCAAAGATGTTCCTCAAGTTCTCAACACCGTTTCAAGATTGGATTACAGTGGGTTAAGCGGAAGGGTTTTTGCTTGGTTGTTTTGTCTCATTGGTAAAGCGTTTGATTTTGTGTTTTTCTTTTTATGATCCTAACCTAGGGAGGTGTCCTATGGTAGGTGGGTTTTTTGGTGTTCTCTTTTCTTTCTTCTTGGTGTTTATCTCCCTTTGTGGTTTTTGATAAACCCCTAGAGCGGATGGTTGTTTGTAGGCTTTTTCTTTTGTTTCCTATTTTCGGGGCATATCCCAAAATAGGCTGGTCACCTTTTATTAGGCCTTTGTACATTGTTCTGTTTTGTTTAGTATGATTACTTACTTATCAAAAAAAAAAAAAGATAAAATAATGGGCCCATAATTAATTTTTCTTTATGTACAAATCTTTACATAATATAATAAAGTCACAAAATAGTAACTCGACGGTGTCACCAAACCCTTCTGCTTCTTATCGTTCCATGCAACCGTGTGCCATCTACTATATGCAAAAACATTGAAAACTACAGGGTGAGCCCTAATTGCTCAGTAAGTAAACCCGTTATGCTGCCATTCTCTCTCTATTGCTTAAATTCTGAACTTCTTTCCTTACATCACACTTGTCTATTCTTCTCTATTCTTTCTCTGCTTTTTCTCAATTTCTAATTTTCTCACTACTCAGGATAATAGAAATGGTATTATGCATAGCTATGAATGTGCATTTTCTTTTCTATTTTTCTTATTCTGTTTTCTGTATTTCTTTCTTTCTCTCTATTCTTTCTTTTCTTTCTTTTCTTTCTATTCTTTCTTTCGTTCTTTCTATTCTTTCCTTCTTTCTTGCCGATCGGACTCGGTTGAGGCATGGATTTGGAACCCTATCCGTGTGCGTGTATTCTCTAGTTCTGGGTACAGTCCTCATCCACATGCACTTCTAACGGACTGTACAATTCTTCTATCTGAATTCTAAGGCTACTCGCTAAAGGCGGCGTGCATGCGAGGCTATGTCACTCACGAGTTCCCCATCATAACAACCTTCTCTTCTTTTACCTTTTTACACTTCTTTAAATAAAAATTCAGATTTGAATTTCTTTAATATTCTCATTTCTTTCTATTTACTCTTTAATATTCTTTAATGCTTTTTCATGCTCTCAAGGGTATGTATGGATGTAGATGGTTCATGCTTATAATTCTTTCTAAATTCACATGTTTAGATGCAATAATGCAATATGGAATGCAAACATGTCATTCTCTACCATCTACTAGCTCATCTCAAAATAACACATAACTATACTCATACATGCGCTTCTCTTTGACATTTCATCAAACAACTTATGTGCACATCTAAGCTCTAAATTGGCTACACTTCTACTTCTTTTCTAAGCCACCAAAATCCGAAACAAAATCTGCCAAGATTAACGCCAAACCTGTCCAAATTGCACACTCCATAAATTCTACTCCAATTCTTCCATAATTCATCCAAACTCTCATCAAACATCAAATACACAAATACTACTTCTGATGGATAAGTTCTAACCATCATTCAACATCAAATCCATCAACAATTCTTCATATAAAATACATATAAGAATAAAATAAATTCTCTACACAATATTGCTTCAATCATAACTAGGATAGGATTTACTTACCTTAGATGTGAGCAATTCAACCCTTTAATAATCTTCTTTGATCCAACTCTCTTTCTCTTAAATCCTATGAACACAAATCATCAAAATTCAACACTTTAAAAATTAAAACTCACTTCCTAGTGCAAGGATCTTACCTAAGCATGCTTGAGATTGAAATTCCACTGAAAATAACCCAAAATCTATGAATTTCCCTTGAAAAAAATTGAAGAAATTGAGAGAATTTGGGGATGAAGGTGGCGTGAAAATGGAGGAAGAATGGCTAGGGTTTCATTCTTCAACTCTTGATACTTCCCTTTGAATTTAGGCCTAAATTGCTATTAATTCATTCATTTCATGTTTCAGGTCTAAAACACATTTTCGGATCAAAACGAAGCAAAAACGGGGTCAATCGATTCAAATTTGAGAGTTTTTAGAGTTCAGAGATGTTCAGAGGTTGATTGGAAGCACCCTTAACGCTCAACGTAATGAGAAGGAAAGAGAAAATCAAACATTCAAGCGTTGGAGCACGTAAGGGCAGTTCTAAAAATTCAACAAAATGACAACAGAGTTTCGCCCCAGCAAAAAGCATTTTCTCTTTGGCGAAAAACTCTCGAGTTTAAAGGTGTTTTTGCAGTTCGTCATGATGCCAAGGCAAAAATCAAGTTCGCCGCTGCGAGTTCTGGAATTTTTTTTTTAAAAAAAAAGGGTACGTTTTCCCATTTTAGTTTTGAGTCCTAGGGTTAGTGGGCGCTATAAAAAGATAAATTAGCCTATGTTAGTGAGGAGGTCAACATTTAGGCAAAGGGAAGAGGAAAAAGGGATTTGAAGAGTTTGGGTCTCCAAATTAGGGAAGATTTAATTTTTCTTTCAATTTCTAACATGTTGAACTCTATATTTACAGTTTATGTGGTGTTTTTCTTTATTTTGATAATGAACTAACTCACTTTTGGGTTATGGTTTTGATGTAACTTGAATAACAATGGTTTAGTCTATAAATTTGTGTTGTTCTTTAGTTCAATTGCTTGGATTATGTGTTTATTCTTGTACCTAATGCATTTGGATGTTGGATTTTTAATTCAATTGAATGTCGAGCATGATGAGACTAAGAAGTGATTCATGTGTTAGCTTCTTAGGGTAAACACCGTAGATTAAGCAAATGCTAGAGATAGGTCTAGCGATCTATGAAATCTTTATAGGATTCCACTTATCTTAATAGACTTTAAACTATTAATCTTCGTTTTGTTGGGTGCGGAAGCTTAATGGGGATAAGTATGAGAATATAGCTTGAAAATGTATATTCTACAACTTAGAGAGTCCGATTTATAATCCTTGCATATGAATTTGAAAGCAATAGAAATTGTAGTTTAAATTAGAGTATCCTAGTGAAGTCGAAACCCTAACCTCTCTTGCCTTGAATTGAATTCGTGTTGAACAGTTTAGTTTTAATTTTAGTTGTTTAATATTGTGCTTTAATTTTAGGTTTACTTTCTCCCACAAATCCAAACATTTTTGTGTTCTTCAATTAGTAATAGAATTAGGAAACTTGGTAATTAGGATGCAATCCTCGTGGGAACGATACCCTACTTCATCATTATATTACTTCTTGCGACTAGTGCACTTGCTTCATATGCATGTGAATGAACACACATCTAGTTTTTGGCGCCATTGCTGGTGATTGATTTTGTGCTGATATTGGAGTCTTCTAATTTTTGCTAAGTTGAAATTTTAAATTTCAGTTTTACATTTAGTTTTATTTTCATTTTATTTAGTTTGTGTAATCTTATGATCTTCCTTTTTCTTCTTTTTGTAGTTTATGTGAAGAGTAAGAAGTCTCCCTGTAGTTCCTATTGATCTAGAGATCGAGAGAACAACAAGAAGACTTATTATAGAACAAAGAGAGAGAAAGAAACACTACGCACAGAAATGACGAACGATAGAACTTTGAGGGAATTCTCAGTGCCCACAGTTGATGGTAGTGGTCCAAGTATCATTAGGCCACCGATACAAGCCAACTATTTTGAGATAGAGCTAGCAATTATCCAAATGATCCAACAGTCGGCACAGTTTGAGGGAGATCCAAATGAAGATCCAAACTTGCATATTGCTAACCTCTTAAAGATATGCGACACATTTAAAGCAAATGGAGTGTCAGATGATGCCATCATGTTGAAATTATTTCCAATTTCACTAAGAGACAAAGCAAAGGGATAGTTATTGGCACTACCAGCAGGAAAAATCACCACCTAGAATGAATTGGCCCAAAGGTTCCTGACTAAATTTTTTCCACCAGCGAAATCAGCAAAGATGAGAAATGACATCACATAATTTCTGCAAGGTGAGAATGAGTCACTATATGAAGCATGGGAAAGATATAAAGAACTAATGAGGAAGTGTCCACACCATGGTTTGCCTGTTTGGATGCAAGTCCAAACCTTCTATAATGGGTTGCTTCCAAATGTGCAAACAAAGTCTTACAGTAGATGCCCCGAGCCAATCAATTATTGTATAGTTGACTGTTTGTAATAATGTTCATTAATCAATAAAGGGCATTTTATTCTATATCTCGTAAATCATTATTATTGCAATATGTATTGATATATGTCCTTAGAATGGTAGAACCGTGACGAGAGTATCAAGTGTTTCAAATCTTGATATTGAGAACCCTATGAGCACATATGTTGGCCATTCTAGAAACGTCCGTAGCCTTAGTAGTATTTTGAAGTAAGGGCACAAATAATACGGTAAGGCTATCATAGTGTTGAACAACCCTGTCGAAAGGCAGTGACTAATCTCACTTGTCAAGGTTTTTTGGTGACAACCTAGTGCAACACATGGGTGCTTGCTGTAGGCAAATACACCGCAACAAGTTCACTGGACTGACCCACTAGAGGATTCCATATGGATGGCAACCCCAATGTCAATGGAACAAATCCTCTAACGAATGGTGGTACATGTGACCCTTAGACTTGAGACCACCGGAGCGCCTTATGCACCGATTGGTGCAGTTTGACACTAGCCCAACGCAGGTCTATTTAGAGCTATCAATACAGTCGTGATTAGCTACATCAAAGAGTGTATCAAGACTATGGTGGATAGGCAGAGGATTCATCACTCCCGGGTACGGGAGAACTTATCTCACGGTGCAATTCAGTAAATGGCAATGACACTAAAATTGTGGCTACAGTGGGATTGAGTTGTTGCTCTATCCAGTTTATAATACAGGTCATTGGTCCGGAAACTGAATACATAATATCGAGAGTAACCGAAGGTTGACACTATTTCTATGCCTTCGTCTCGTTGAGATAACGTATGATGAAAGGATCGAATTATACGGTAACCATATCGTTGACAGGTAGCTACTTTGCTGAATCCGAATCTATCGAATGCCATGATGCTTTGCTAGGGGCCAATCTTGATATATGTATTAGTGAGATGATTAACTAGCGTTAATCGCGATACTATACACTACCGGTATGATGAGGAGTCTATGGGTCACACACATAGAAGATAATTTAAGACTCAGGAAGTAAGAAGGGTGTTTTCGTCTTTTTGGGCGAAAGGGTATTTTGGTAATTTCATAGTGCAATTAAATTTTCTGAGGTCGTAGCCTTTTATTTAATTTGTTAAAAAAATTAAATAAGTGAAATTACATTTAAATATGTGTTAGCATATAATTAAATAAATTATCATTATTGTTAAATGTTAATATATATATATATATATATATTAATTGATTTTAATTGAGATAATGATGAATTAAAATAAATATCTAATTGAGAGTGTTTGCAAACATGGAGTGTTTGGGTTGGAGCCCAAGCACTTTCCATATGGGAATAGGGCAATTAAAAACATCACCCCAAAAGAAAAAGGTTTCTTTGTAAAAGGGAAGAGATTCATTCATTCACATTTTTATTTAAGAGAAAACACGCAGTCCCCCCAAAACAGTCTCACGCAAGATTTGGGTGTTTGCCTAAAATCAATTACTCTTCATTTTTATCCATGGTAAGGTTGTTATTTTGGAGTCTAATTACTCCTTGGTTTGCTCATTTGTCTATGGCTCTAATGGTCCGCTGGAAAGGAAAGAATTATGGAGAGACTTAATGTGTAAAGCTCAAGATTTTGAGGAAATACCATGGGTGATTATGGGTGATTTTAATGCGATGAGATTTGGGCATGAGAAAATAGGGGGTTCTTATAGGTAGAGAAATTACGTTTCGGACTTGAATAATATGTGTAATGAGACTAGGCTTGAGGACCTTCGGTTTATGGGTAACTTTTTCACGTGGAGTAATATGAGAGAAGGGGAACACAGGATTACCACTAAGATTGATCGAGCTCTTGTGAATGAAAAGTGGGGCAGTGTGTTTGGTAACTCCATAGCCAATTTCCTTCCCCCAAGCATCTCGGATCATTCTCCTTGTATTGTTGAAAGTGGGGTTATGTCTTCATTTAGGAAAATCTCATTTCGGTTCTTCAACTTTTGGGCTCACCATGAAAGTTTCATTAGCATTGTTAGTAAGGCTTGGGAAGAAGAAGTTAGGGGTACCCCTATGTATCAATTGGTTACTAAACTGAAGAGAGTCAAAGCAACATTAAAAGTGTTTAACAAGAGGGAGTTTGGGAATATCTCGGCAAGAGTTATTGAAGCTAGAGAAAACCTTCGAAGGTTCCAGCATGCTCTTGCTTCTAATCCTCTTGAAGAAAACCTTATTCTTGAGGAAAAAGCCAAAGCTTTTAATTTTAATTCTTTAAGTCGAGCTGAGGAGTCTTTAGCTAGGCAAAAATCTAGAGTGCGATGGCTTAGAGAGGGTGAGCAGAACACAAGCTATTTCTTCAAGTGTGTGAATGGCAGAAAGAATAAAAATAGAATCACCAAGCTTAAGTGTGATAACGGCATGGTTATTGAAGACCCTTTGAGCATTAAAGAGGAAATTGTCAGCCACTTTAAAAGAGTTTTTGAAGAGCCGAGAGGTGTGAGAGACTTCTGGGGTTTAGAGGAAATTATAGAACCTTGCATCACTAGTGATATGGCTAATGGGATGATTGCCGAAGTGACGGATGAGGAAATCAAGAACACTCTGTTTTCGTTGGGCAACAACAAAGCTCTGGACCAGATGGTTTTGGTGCTTATTTCTTCAAGAAAGCTTGGGATGTGGTGGGAAAAGATGTGATTATGGCTATTAAAGACTTCTTCCAAGAGGGCAAGCTTCTCAGGGAGGTAAATTGTACTTCAATTGCTCTTATTCCCAAGTGTGATAATGCTTCTTTGTGTAAGGACTATCGGCCCATTTCTTACTGCAACATAATTTATAAATGTATCACCACGATCATTGCAAATAAAATTAAGAGTGCTTTACCTCTCCTCATTGACCCAGCACAAGCAGCCTTTGTTGGTGATAGGAGAATAGGAGATAATATCCTGTTATGCCAAGAGTTGGTGCACAACTATAATCGAGCTACGGCTAAGGAAAAAAGGTGTGCCTTGAAAGTTGATTTAATGAAGGCTTATGACTCGGTTAATTGGGAGTTCCTCTTACAAGTCCGTAAGAATTTTGGTTTCCCTAGTAGTCTTGTCAATTGGATATCCAAATGCATCACAACTTCTAGATTCTCGGTGGTTATCAATGGGGAGTTGGTGGGTTTCTTTGGGAGCTCTAGAGGGCTGAGACGAGGGGATTCCTTATCCCCTTACTTGTTTGTTATTGCTATGGAGGTTCTCTCTCGGCTCTTGAATAGAGTGGCAGCTAATCCGAACTTTAGTTTTCATTGGAGATGCAAGAAAATGGGGCTGACTCATCTTTGTTTCGTGGATGATCTCATGCTTTTTTGTAAAGCTGAAGGCACTTCTTTGTCTCTCCTTAAGAATGCTCTGATTACTTTTGAAAGTTGGTCAGGATTGAGTGCAAATCCTGATAAGAGCAATATCTTCCTTTCTGGTGTGAGTGACAATGAAAAGATGGAGCTATTAAGTATGATAGGATTTGCCGAGGGTAGTTTTCCCATCAAATACTTAGGTGTACCCCTTATTACGTCTAAGCTTTCTTTTGGAGATTGTCGGCCCCTCTTGGATAAAATCTTGGCTCGGGTTGCCTCTTGGAGAAGTAGGTTTCTATCCTATGCGGGGAGGATTATTTTGATTAAATCCATTCTTTGGAGTGTGCAAATTTTTTGGTCGTCTCTTTACCCTTCCTTCCAAAATTCATAAGGAAATTGATGCTAGTTTGAGAGCTTGTCTTTGGTCCGGAGTTGATATGAATAGACACAAAGCTAGAATAGCTTGGGAGGAGGTATGTGTTCCCAAAAATGAGGGTGGGCTTGGGGTTATGAAATCTAAGGAATGGAACCTCGCAGCTTCTTTAAGACATATTTGGAACCTGTGCAATCACAGAAACCATACTTTATGGGTCTCTTGGGTCCGAATTTATCTTTTGAGAAATAGATCACTGCAGCATGCGGTGATTAACTTGACATTCATGTCTATTTTCAAAGACGTTCCTCAAGTTCTCAACACCGTTTGAAGATTGGATTACAGAGGGTTAAGCAGAATGTTTTTTTGCTTTGTTGTTTTGTCTCATTGGTAAAGCGTTTGATTTTTTATTTTTCTTTTAATGATCCTAACCTACGGAGGTGTCCTATGGTAGGTGGGATTTTTGGTGTTCTCTTTACTTTCTTCTTGGTGTTTATCTCCCTTTGTGGTTTTTGATAAACCCCTAGAGCGGATGGCTGTTTGTAGGCTTGTTTCTTTTGTTTCCTATTTTCGGGGTATATCCCAAAATAGGCTGGTCGCCTTTTATTAGGCCTTTGTACATTGTTCTATTTTCTTTAATATGATAACTTATCAAAAAAAAAAAAAAACTTGACATTCATGCTCAACGTACGATCGTCGTGGTAATGGGTTATATCGTCGCAGCGAGTGCTGATTTCGTACAGCGTTCGTCCCAAGGACGATCGCCGCGGAGATGGTTTATATCACTGCGGCGAGTGCTGATTTGCAATTAGCGTGAAAGCCAAAAACGCAAGCCATGGCGATGGGTTATATTGCCGTGGCGAGCGTACACTGATGTAGTGCCAGATCAGTTCAACCAGTCGCCAAAAACACACCAAACAGATTTTGCAATCAATCATAAACACTGATTTAAACAAAAATCCATAACCCAATATACCAAACTTGCAGATCATCAACAAATTAAAATTAATCGATTAATTGATTTCTTAAAACATGCTTTTAAGGTAGATTTTATGCAGATTCTTTATGGCAACATATCATATATCAAATACATGTAATCAACCATCCACATAAAACTGTAACATCTGGTACCCTAGGCTCTGATACCACTGTTAGGAAACGATCCATTGATACAGCGGAAAAAAAAAAAATTATCCAAAGAACCAAGATCAGGGCACAAATTTACAGTTTATATCAAAATAAGAATCTGCAAAAAATTAATTTAGAGTTTAAGAAATCATAGGCCCGTTTGGAGGCTCCTCCAACTTTGTCTCTGAACATATTTTGTACCGACCCAAGTATAGGATCGAACCGATGTAGTCCATACGAAGATAATCGCAAGGAACTAAAGAGGGATTTGCTAGATCCTTTTTAGCCTTAAGAACAAAGAAGAAATGAAGAGTATTTGATTTAGAACCAAAACTCAAATCTGGCGTGTGAGGGTGTTTTGGGGTGCTATAGCTTTTTCTTTTCCTTGAAAAATGAAATGAATGAATCTCATTCTCTCTAAATTAAACTTTTACTTTTATAGTGTAATTTTAATTGCCCTATTCTCTTATAGAATAGGCTTGGGCTCCAACCCAAACGCCCTTTGTTTCCGAACACTCCCATTTAGATATTTTAATTTTGTTTATCATTATCTTAATTAAAATCAATTAATATATCTATTAACATTTAACAATAATGATAATTTATTTAAATATATACAAACACATATTTAAACGTAATCTCACTTATTTAATTTTTCTAACAAATTAAATAAAGGCTACGACCTCAACAAATTTAATTGCACTGTGAAATTACCAAAATACCCTTTCACCTAAAAAGATGAAAATGCCATTCTTTCTTTCTGGCTCTTAAATTATCTTCTATGTGTATGACCCATAAGGTCTTCATCATACCTATAGTGTATAGTATCGTGATTAACAACAATTAATCGTCTCACTAATACACAGACCAAGATTGGCCCCTAGCAAGGCATAACGGCCACTCAATAGATTCGAATTCAGCAAAGTAGCTACCTATCAATGACATGGTTATCGTACAATTCAATCCTTTCATCATCCGTTATCTTGACAAGACCGAGGCATAGAAAATAGTGTTAACCTTCGATTACTCTCAATATTGTCTATTCAATTACTAGACCAATGACCTATATTATAAACTAGATAGAGCAACAACTCAATCCCACTGTGGCCATAGTTTTAGTGTCATTGCCATTTACTGAATTGTGCCATGAGATAACTTCTCCCGTACGCGGGAGTGATGAATCCTCTGTCTATCCACCATAGTCTTGATACACTTCTTGATGTAGCCAATCACTACCGTATTGACAGCTCTAAATAGAACTGCGTTAGGCTAGTGTCAAACTACACCAATCAGTGCACAAGGCGCTCCGGTGATCTCAAGTCTAAGGATCACATGCACCACCATTCCTTAGAGGATTTGTTCCAGACACTTGGCTTACCATACATATGGAATCCTCTGGTGGGTCACTCCAGTGAACTTGCCTACAGCAAGCACCCATGTGTTGCACCAGGTTGTCACCAAACAACCTTGACAAGTGAGATCAATCACTACCTTTTGACAGGGTCGTTCAACACTAAGATAGCCTTACCATATTATCTATGCCCTTACTTTAGAATAATATTGGGGCTACGGACATTTCTAGAATGGTCACCTTACGTGCTCATAGGGTTTTCACTATCAAGATTTGAAACACTTGATACTCTCGTCATGGTTCTACCATTCTAAGGACATATATCAATACATACAATAACGATTTATGCGATATAGTATAAAATGCCTTTTATTGATCAATGAACATTATTACAAAGAGTCAATTCTATAATAATTGATTGGCTCTAGGGTATCTACTCTAACAGGAAGCAAATGGATAATTGGTTTGTGAATGATAGGGCCAGGGAGTGGTATGAGGCCAACGCCAAAAAGAAGGATGGGAAGATCATTTCAGAGAGGGGATTGAATGCTCTTTATGCTTCCAATTGGGCTCAAGATTTAGATCGGCTCACTTTTGTGAAGTAACCGTCGCAGCTAGCCTTAGAACCACTTGTTAGGGAATTTTATGCAACCCTCCCAGAGAGGTAAGATGGTTATGTGTATGTTAGGGGCTTGCAAGTGATGTTTAATGCTCAGATTATCAATGATTTTTATGGGATAAGCCCCGTTAGGCATGATGAGTACAGAATCTACGAGAACAATCCAAATTGGGATGAGATACTTAAGGTAATAGCCAAACCAAGAGCTTCCTGGAATGTTAGTCAGAAAGGAACAAGGAAATTGAATGGCAGCGATCTGACGATTATGGCACGGATTTGGCAATACTTCATCTGTGTGCGGGTGATTCCTGAGACACGTTTCAGTTCACTAAACTCTGAAAGGACAATTCTACTCTACTGCATCACAACACAAAAGAAGATGAATGTAGGGGTTATCATTATCGACTACATCAAGCATGCAGCAAAGCCAAGTCGACCGAACTATGCCTTCCTGAACCTTATCATAGACATCTGTAAAAAGGAAGGGGAGCCATCTTTTGATGATGAGATGACCATTCATCTAGAACCGATGCTTGACACAGCATTATACCATAAGCTAGAAGAAAGCAGAGTGACAGAGCATCAAGTACAGATGCAGGTGTTAGAAGATCGAGAGTAGCTGCAACCACATCTAGACCTATAGTGAATGATCAACTGCAACACTCCAAGCCGAGATGAAGACATCGAAGCTACAACAAACATGGATGGCTGATCAAATGAAAAAGATGTTCGAGATGCAGCAGCATATCTACAACCTCCAAGGCTATGATGTGGCACAATGTCAATGGCAAGACTGGAATGAGTACAATGAACAATACCCTGAAGATGCCATGGAAGAAGATGAGGAGGAAGAAGAAGAAGCCGAAGAGGATTGACCCTAAAGCATTTTTTGTTCATTTTGTTTGTTTTTATTTTTTTTATAGTTGTAATGAGAACTTGGGGTTTATTTTTTTGATTTGGACTTCTTATTGCTTTTCTTTTTAGGGTTTAGATTAGTTTGAACACTGCAAGGTTGAGATACTTTTTTTGTAATAAGCAGTGGAGTTATCTAACGAATGTAGGGTCCATAGGTTTTTCTTTTTTGACAGATTTGGATGATCAAGAAACCAAGGATCGGATGCCAAGAGTTAGCACGCATCACAGACTTCATAGATCCATCAAGGGAGTATTTCGTAGCCTCTAGCCTTTATTTTCCTATGCCATGATATGAATGAGGTGACATTAGGGACAATGCCATTCTAGGTTTGGAGGTAGGAAAATTTAGGAAAATTTTGAATTTTTTGTGTTTAGTTTGTTTGTTTGTTTTAGTTTGAGATTATAATTCATTTTGTTTTAAGCGTTTTTATGTGTGTTTGTGTTGTTGTTACCTAGATGAATTGTATGAGTCTATGATGAGATTAGGATTGTTAGGGATACTATTATTGGAAAATACGAAGCATTGCTTCAAGTTTAGGTTGGTTGACTAGATTGATCTAGAGGTTTGTTGAGTGGTTCAACCACCATTTTCATTCTTTCAGCATGCTTAGAAACATTTTATGTAGCTAGGTGAAGTCTTGATAACGTTGGTAGACTCTAGAACCTAGTTGAGAGGTGCTTGAGGTGAAATTTTAGGATTAGACATTGTTGAGGAAATGATTTAGGCAATTTTTGGGAACGTTTGAGCCTTTCTAGCTAACCCATTAATGAATTGTCCCTAGTCACCTATTTGAGCCTATTGATATTATCACCTTTTTCTTCTTGTGTAACCAAAAATGTCCAACCCCTGCACCCTAAACACTTTATCATACCCTTTGGGAGAACTCCGGACCTTGTCTATGACATAAAAGAGTTAAGGAGGTGTGTGAATAAATGATAAACCAAAAAATTTCAAGTTTGAGGGTAAGAAAGGGCAATAAAAAGGGGCAAGTAACCCCAATTCTTATAATATTTTGAGTTATAAAAAAAATAAAAAATAAAAAATAAAAAACAAACTTTGTATATAGTTGTAATTAAAGTTTTTGATTTGCTTATGCATTTCCAACACAAAAATAAGAAATGCATAAGTTTGGGGGTTGTGAAAAAGATTGTAGAAGTTGGTTGGAAAATGAGAAGGAATGGGTTTTGTCGATGTTGCTTTTGTGTTTGCATGAGGAAAACCGAGTTTTCTTGCTTTGTTTCCTATCCTTTCTTTTGAGCCACTCACCCAAGCCTAACGTTACAAGCCAATAAATACCTTTCGATCCTTAGCGATGTCTAGTATACACTAGTGGAGAGTAGTTCGATACTTAGGCTTATGGAGTCTACAAACATTTGATAAACTTCACATTTCTGTATAAAATAATCCGAGAAGTCGGAAGGTGGATTGAAGTGGGGATTACCTACTTAGGGGACCGATGGAGAAAGATAGTCAATTCAATCACGACCTCTTGGAGTGTTAAGTATTTTCCCGTAATACTATTTCAACAATTTTTTAGACTTGCATTGTCAATTAATTCTAGGCAACTTGTTTTTATTTCATAGTTTTCCTCTTTTGTCATTTTGGTTTAAGTTAGTTTTTCCTTACGTTTGTTTTGTTGTTTTTGTTTTTAATGCTCAAGGACGAGCATACCTTAAGTTTGGGGGTATTTGATAATCCATGGATTATACTGTTTTTCTTGTTTATTTGGTAGAATTTTCGAATACTTCCCTTTGAATTTAGGCTTGAATTGCTACTTAATTCATTCATTTTATGTTTTAGGTCTAAAACGCATTTCTGAATCAAAACGAAGTAAAACTGGGGTCAATTAATTCAAATTCGAGAGTTTTTCAGAGTTCAGAGATGTTTGGAGGTTGACTAGAAGCACCCTTGAAGCTCAGCGTAACGAGAAGGAAAGAGAAAATTGAAGATTCAAGTGTTGGACCATGCAAGGGCAGTTTCATAAATTCAACAAAATGAAGACAGAGTTTCGCCCTAGCAAAAAGCATTTTCGCCCCAGTGAAAAACTCTCGGGTTTAAATCTATTTTTGTAGTTCGTCGTGATGCCACAGCGAAAATCAAGATCGTCGTGGCAAATTTTGGAAAATTTTGTTTTTTAAAAACGGTGTGTTTTCCCTTTTTAGATTTGAGTCCTAGGGTTACTAGGCACTATAAAAATAAAACTTAGCCCATTTTAGTGAGGATGTCAACAGTTAGGCACAGGGAAGAGGAAAAAGGGATTTGAAGAGTTTGGGTCTCCAAATTAGGGAAGATTCCATTTCTCTTTCAATTTCTAACATTTTGAACTCTATATTTATAATTTATGTGATTTTCTTTCTTTATTTTGGGTTAGGGTTCTGATGTAACTTGGATTACAATGGTTTAGTCTATAAATTTGTGTTGTTTTTAGTTCTATTGCTTGGATTATGTGTTTATTCTTGTACTTAATGCAATTGGATGTTGGGTTTTTGATTCAATTGAATGTCGAGCATGATGAGACCGAGAAGTGATTAATGTGTTAACTTCTTAAGGTAAACACTATAGATTAAGTGAACGCTAGAGGTAGGTTTAGCAATCTATGAAATCTTTATAAGATGCCACTTAGCTTAATAGACTTTAAACTATTAATCTTCATTTTGTTGGGTGCAGAAGCTTGATAGGGATAAGAAGGAGAATATAGCCTGAGAAGTTATATTCTACAACTTAGGGAGTCAAATTTATAATCCTTGCATGTGAATTTGAAAGCACTAGAAATTGTAGATTAAATTAGAGTATCTTAGTGAAGTCGAAACCTAACCTCTCTTGCCTTGAATTGAATTTGTGTTGAACAGTTTAGTTTTAATTTCAGTTGTTTAATATTGTGCTTTAATTTTAGCTTTACTTTCTCCCGTAAATCCAAATATTTTTGCGTTCATCAATCAGTAATAGAATTAGGAAACTCGAAAATTAGCACGCAATCCTCGTGGGAACGATACTCTGCTTCATCATTATATTACTTTTTTTGTACTAGTGCATTTGCTACATATGCATGTGAATGAACACACATCACCAGGCAAACCCGATTGGATCAAGGATGTAAGTGCAGAATTTTTCTTGGAAAAAATCTTCTCCTTCAACTATGGTGTCCACGGTTTTGCGAGAGTTAAAGAGAGACAGAGAGAGAGTGCGGCTAGGGTTTTTGTTTTAATTGAATTATATTTTTGATTTGATTTTAATTGCACTTTAAATAGTGCACAATCAAAAACCCTAATCTAATACGGAATTGCAATCAACTAATTCCATATTTAGATTAGACATATATCATTACCAAAATAAAGGTAATTCCACACATGGTATTTTTAATTCAAATTCAAATTCAAATTTGATTTTTATATTATCTTTATTAATATTAATATTAATTTATAATGTAACATTTATATATATATTTAAATACATAATCTCACTTATTTTAATTTCCATATGAAATTAAACATAGCTAACGACCTCAACAAATTTAGTTGCATCATGAGATTACCAAAATACCCTTTCATCTTAAAAGACGAAAATACCCTTCTCACTTATATATCCTTAAGTTGTCTTTTATGTGTGCGACCTGAAGGCTCCTTATCATCTTGACAGTGGGTAGTATCGCTATACACTCAATTAATCGTCTCACTAAACATAGACCAAGATTGACCTTTAGTAAGGCATCATGGCCACCCGATAGATTCAGATTCATCGAAATAGCTTACCTATCAACGATATGGTTATCATGCAATCAAATCCTTTCAACATACATTATCTCATCAAGGCTAAGGTACAAAAGTGGTGTAAACCTTAGATATCCTTCATCTCTTTGTATTCGGTTATTGGGCCAACGACTAGAATAGATTGGATTAAGCTACAACTCAATCCCATTGTGGCCACAGATTTAGTGTCGCTGCCATTTACTGAATTGCTCAATGAGATAATTTTTCCCATCCCAAAGAGTGATGAATCCTTTGTCAATCCACCATAGTCTTGATACACTTCTTGATCTAGTCAATCACTACCGTTCTAACAACTTTAAATAGAACTATGTTGGGCTAGTGTCAAACTACACCAATTGGTGCACAAGGCGCTCCGGTGATCTCAAGTCTAAGGATCACATGTACCACCATCTGTTAGAGGATTTATTCCACGGAAACTGCGGCTACCATCTATGTAGAATCCTTTGGTGGATCTGTCCGGTGAACTAGCATATGGCAAGCACCCATGTGTTGTTAGAGTAGGTGCCCTAGAGCCAATCAATTATTATAGAATTGACTCTTTGTAATAATGTTCATTGATCAATAAAAGGCTTTTTATTCTATAACGTGTAAATCATCATTGTATGTATTGATATATGTCCTTAGAATGGTAGAACCATGACGAGGGCATCAAGTATTTCAAATCTTGATAGTGAGAACCCTATGAGCACATATGATGGCCATTCTAGAAACGTTCGTAGCCCTAGAATTATTCTGAAGTAGGGGTACAGATAATACGGTAAGGCTATCATAGTGTGGAACGACCCTGTCGAAAGGCAATGACTGACTCACTTGTCATGGTTGTTTGATGACAACCTGGTGCAACACATGGGTGCTTGCCGTAGGCAAGTTCATTGGATTGACCCACTAGAGGATTCCATATGGATGGTAACCCCAGTGTCTATGGAAAAAATCATCTAATGAATGGTGGTCCATGTAATCCTAAGACTTGAGATCACCGGAGCGCCTTGTGCACTGATTGGTGTAGTTTGACACTAGTCTAACACAGTTTTATTCAGAGTTGTCAATACGGTAGTGATTGGCTACATCAAGGAGTGTATCAAGACTATGGTGGATAGGCAAAGGATTCATCACTCCCGGGTACGGGAGAAGTTATCTCACGGCGCAATTCAATAAATGGCAATGATACTAAAACTATGGTCACAGTGGGATTGAGTTGTTGCTCAATCCAGTTTATTATTCGGATCATTGGTCCAGTAACTGAATACTTACATATCGAGAGTAACCGAGGTTGACACTATTTCGATGCTTCGAACTCATCGAGATAACAGATGATGAAATGATTGGATTGCAAGGTAACCATATCGTTGACAGGTAGCTACTTCGCTGAATCCGAATCTATCGGGTGGTCATGATGCCCTACTACGGGTCAATCTTGGTTTGTGTGTAGTGAGACTATTAATTGGTGTTAATCGCGATACTACACACTACCGGTATGATAAGGAGCCTACGGGTCACACACATAGAAGATAATTTAAGAACTAGCTTAGAAGAAGGGCGTTTTCGTCTTTTTAGGTGAAAGGGTATTTTGGTAATTTCATAATGCAATTAAATTTGCTGAGGTCGTAGCCTTTATTTAATTTGATATTAAAAATTAAATAAGTGAAATTACTTTTAAATATGTGTTCGCATATATTTAAATAAATTATCATTATTGTTAAATATATATATATATATATATATATTGTAAATATATATTAATTGAATTTAATTGAAATAATGATAAATTAAAATTAAAAATGTCTTAAAGGGGATGTTTGGTTACAAAAGGTGTTTGGGTTGGAGCCCAAGCCCATTCCATGATGGAATAGGGTATAGTGTGCACTATATAAGTGCACACTTTGTGAAATATTTCAATTAACTCATTCATTCATTAAAAGGAAAAATTCCAGCCCCTTAAACACTCTCATGCCAGTTTTGCTTATTGCTAAAAATCAAATACACTTTGATTTCTTCTTGGTTCTTAAAGGCTAAAGAGGATCTAGAAAATCCCTCTTTAGTTCCTTAAGGTTGTCTTCGTGTGGACTACTCCGGTTCGATCCTACACTTGGTCAGTAGCGAAATACGTTCACAGATAAGTTGGAGGAGCCTCCAAACGAGCGTATATTTCTTAAACTTTAAACTAAAATCTGCAGATTCTTATTTAACATATATAAACTGTAAATTTGTGCCTTGATCTTGGTTCCAAGAACGATCCATGTTGTAAATATTTTTGTTTTCCGCTGCGTAACTAGATCGTTTACTAACATGTGTTGCACCAGTTTGTTGACAAACAACCAGGACAAGTGAGATCAATCACTGCCTTTCAATAAGGTTTTTCAACACTATGATTACCTTATTGTATCATATGTGTCCTTAGTCAGAATAATATTAGGGCTATAGAAATTTGTATAATGGCCACCATATGTGATCATTAGGTCCTTACTATCGAGATTTGAAATACTCAATACGCTCGTCACGATTCTACCATTTTAAAGACATACATTACGACAAAGAGTCAATGTTACAACAATGGTTTGGCTCTAGGGCATCTACTCTAACAATCTCCCACTTTTTTTTTTTTTTTTGATAAGTAAGTAATCATATTAAAGAAAACAGAACAATGTACAAAGGCCTAATAAAGGGCGACCAGCCTATTTTCGGACATGCCCCGAAAATAGGAAACAAAAGAAACAAGCCTACAAACAGCCATCCGCACTAGGGGTTTATCAAAAACCACAAAGGGAGATAAACACCAAGAAGAAAGTAAAGAGAACACCAAAAATCCCACCTACCATAGAACACCTCCCTAGGTTAGGATCATTAAAAGAAAAACAAAAAAATCAAACGCTTTACCAATGAGACAAAACAACCAAGCAAAAAACCCTTCTGCTTAACCCTCTGTAATCCAATCTTCGAAAGGTGTTGAGAACTTGAGGAACGTCTTTGAAAATAGATCTAGGGAGGCCCCAATCATTCGCCAACTTCCTATTGCTATAGGATGCGGTGACATGCCTAAGGTCCAAAGCTTTATCTCTCACAACACTTTTGATAGCATCAATTATGGTGAAAGAATCCTTATGGTCACCCCTAAAACTTCGCGAATTTCGTTCCGTCCAAATCCAATAAACCGTAGCCCCTAAACAAAGCCTACCCAAAGTGAATTTTAGACTCTCACCTTTCCATATCCTTGCCAAATGGGGGATGTAATCATGCCAGGGTCTAACCACATAACCAAGGTCAACAAGACTAAGGATCTTGCTCCAAATAGACTTAGAAGAAGGGCATGCAAAAAATAAGTGGTCAAGAGATTCCATGGATGAGTTACAAAAGCAACAATGAGCATTAGTAGTAGCCCCATACCTCATCAACCTGTCCTTTGTAGGTAATCTCTCCTTTATAGCCATCCATAAGATCATAGAGTATCTTGGAATAGCCTTTGAGAACCACACCAAGTCACACCACTCAACTTTTGCTCTCCTTCCTCTAATTGCCTGCCAAGCCGATTTGGTAGAGAAATCCCTCGAAGGTGAGGGTATCCAATAAATCTTGTCATCAACATTAGAAGGAGTGAAATTCACAGAATTCCTCATGTTAATAAGAGCCCAAGAATTGGCAGTTGGCCACTTCCAATTGCATCCATCAATCACAGAACTCACTTTAGCATCCTTACCAATCCCCGCATCATAAATAATCCTTTCCCCATAGGTGCAAACAAGGGGGCCGTTCGGGTGCCAATTATCAAACCAAAGAGAGGTGGTGTTACCATTGCCAATGTTATATTTGATATTCTTTCTAGCCCTTGCCCTATTTTTGAGGATATGTCTCCATGACCATGTACAATTTTGGGGAATGCATATGTCCCAAATGCTTCTATTTCTCAAAAGATAAATTCGGACCCAAGAGGCCCATAAAGTATGGTTTCTGTGATTGCACAAGTTCCAAATATGTCTTAAAGAAGCTGCGAGGTTCCATTCCCTAGATTTCATAAACCCAAGCCCACCCTCATTTTTGGGAACACATACCTCCTCCCAAGCTATTCTAGCTTTGTGTCTATTCATATCAACTCCGGACCAAAGAAAAGCTCTCAAACTAGCATCAATTTCCTTATGAATTTTGGAAGGAAGGGTAAAGAGGGCAACCAATAAATTTGCACACTCCAAAGAATGGATTTAATCAAAATAATCCTCCCCGCATAGGATAGAAACCTACTTCTCCAAGAGGTAACCGAGCCAAGATTTTATCCAAGAGAGGTCGACAATCTCCAAAGGTAAGCTTAGAGTTAATAAGGGGTACACCTAAGTGTTTGATGGGAAAACTACCCTCGGCAAATCCTATCAAACTTAATAGCTCCATCTTTTCATTGTCACTCACACCAGAAAGGAAGATATTGCTCTTATCAGGATTTGTACTCAATCCTGACCAACTTTCAAAAGTAATTAAAGCATTCTTAAGGAGAGACAGAGAAGTACCTTCGGCTTTACAAAAAAGCATGAGATCATCCGCGAAACAAAGATGAGTCAGCCCCATTTTCTTGCATCTCCAATGAAAACAAAAGTTCGGATTAGCCGCCACTTTATTCAAGAGCCGAGAGAGAACCTCCATAGCAATAACAAACAAGTAAGGGGATAAGGGATCCCCTTGTCTCAGCCCTCTAGAGCTCCCAAAGAAACCCACCAACTCCCCATTGATAACCACCGAGAATCTAGGAGTAGTGATGCATTTGGATATCCAATTGACAAGAACACTAGGGAAACCAAAATTCTTAAGGACTTGTAAGAGAAACTCCCAATTAACCGAGTCATAAGCCTTCATTAAATCAACTTTCAAGGCACACCTTTTTTCCTTGGCCGTAGCTCGATTATAGTTATGCACCAACTCATGGCATAACAGGATATTATCTCCTATTCTCCTATCACCAACAAAGGCTGCTTGTGCCGGGTCAATGAAGAGAGGTAAAGCACTCCTAATTCTGTTTGCAATGATCTTGGTGATACATTTATAAATTATGTTGCAACAAGAAATGGGCCGATAGTCCTTACACGAAGAAGCATTATCACACTTGGGAATAAGAGCAATTGAAGCACAATTTACCTCCCTGAGAAGCTTGCCCTCTTGGAAGAAGTCTTTAATAGCCATAATCACATCTTTTCCCACCACATCCCAAGCTTTCTTGAAGAAATAAGCACCAAAACCATCTGGTCCAGGAGCTTTGTTGTTGCCCAATTAAAACAGAGTATTCTTGATTTCCTCATCCGTCACTTCAGTAATCATCCCATTAGCCATATCACTAGTGATGCAAGGTTCAATAATTTCCTCTAAACCCCAGAAGTCTCTCACACCCCTCGGCTCTTCAAAAACTCTTTTAAAGTGGCTGACAATTTCCTCCTTAATGCTCAAAGGGTCTTCAATAACCATGCCGTTATCACACTTAAGCTTGGTGATTCTATTTCTATTCTTTCTGCCATTCACACACTTGAAGAAATAGCTTGTGTTCTGATCACCCTCTCTAAGCCATTGCACTCTAGATTTTTGCCTAGCTAAAGACTCCTCAGCTCGACTTAAAGAATTAAAATTAAAAGCTTTGGCTTTTTCCTCAAGAATAAGGTTCTCTTCAAGAGGATTAGAAGCAAGAGCATGCTGGACCCTTAGAAGATTTTCTCTAGCTTCAATAACTCTTGCCGAGATATTCCCAAACTCGCTCTTGTTAAACACTTTTAATGCTGCTTTGACTCTCTTCAGTTTAGTAACCAATTGATACATAGGGGTACCCCTAACTTCTTCTTCCCAAGCCTTCCTAAAAATGCTAACGAAACTTTCATGGTGAGCCCAGAAGTTGAAGAACCGAAATGGGATTTTCCTAAATGAAGACATAACCCCACTTTCAACAATACAAGGAGAATGATCCGAGATGCTTGGGGGAAGGAAATTGGCTATGGAGTTACCAAACACACTGCCCCACTTTTCATTCACAAGAGCTCGATCAATCTTAGTGGTAATCCTATGTTCCCCTTCTCTCATATTACTCCACGTGAAAAAGTTACCCATAAACCGAAGGTCCTCAAGCCTAGTCTCATTACAAATATTATTCAATTCCGAAACGTAATTTCTCCACCTATAAGAACCCCCTATTTTCTCATGCCCAAATCTCATCGCATTAAAATCACCCATAATCACCCATGGTATTTCCTCAAAATCTTGAGCTTTACACATTAAGTCTCCCCATAATTCTTTCCTTTCCAGCGGACCATTAGAGCCATAGACAAATGAGCAAACCAAGGAGTAATTAGACTCCAAAATAACAACCTTACCATGGATGGCTTGATTCATAGATTGAATGATTTCAAACCTCACCAAACTAGGATTCCAAGCAACCCAAATTCTACCATTAGGGCAGCACACATAGTTATGGATTACATCCCATCCCCCAAAAGTCAAGGACTTAATAACCTCAAAATTTGGTTCACAAACTCTACTTTCCAAAATACCACAAATTGCAATTTTATTGGAATAGATTAGATGTCTAAACTCTTTTTGTTTCAAAGGGGAATTAAGACCCCTTACATTCCACAAAGCAAGCTTAATCCTGGGACGGCTGGGCGTTAGGAACTTCTCTCGCCTTCCTGGCTAATTTCCTCCTTTGGCTTCTAGAAAGACTTATGTTCCCCTCCTTAAGACCTTCCTTTTCATCAACTCCAAATAGAATTAGAAAAAGGGCATGCAAAAAATAAGTGGTCAAGAGATTCCATGGATGAGTTACAAAAGCAACAATGAGCATTAGTAGTAGCCCCATACCTCATCAACCTATCCTTTGTAGGTAATCTCTCCTTTATAGCCATCCATAAGATCATAGAGTATCTTGGAATAGCCTTTAAGAACCACACCAAGTCACACCATTCAACTTTTGCTGTCCTTCCTCTAATTGCCTCCCAAGCCGATTTGGTAGAGAAATCCCCCGAAGGTGAGGGTATCCAACAAATCTTGTCATCAACATTAGAAGGAGTGAAATTCACAGAATTCCTCATGTTAATAAGAGCCCAAGAATTGCCAGTTGGCCACTTCCAGTTGCATCCATCAACCACAGAACTCACTTTAGCTTCCTTACCAATCCCCGCATCATAAATAATCCTTTCCCCATAGGTGCAAACAAGGGGGCCGTTCGGGTGCCAGTTATCAAACCAAAGAGAGGTGGTGTTACCATTGCCAATGTTATATTTGATATTCTTTCTAGCCCTTTCCCTATTTTTGAGGATATGTCTCCATGACCATGTACAATTTTGGGGAATGCATATGTCCCAAATGCTTCTATTTCTCAAAAGATAAATTCGGACCCAAGAGGCCCATAAAGTATGGTTTCTGTGATTGCACAGGTTCCAAATATGTCTTAAAGAAGTTGCGAGGTTCCATTCCCTAGATTTCATAAACCCAAGCCCACCCTCATTTTTGGGTACACATACCTCGTCTCAAGCTATTCTAGCTTTGTGTCTATTCATATCAACTCCGGACCAAAGAAAAGCTCTCAAACTAGCATCAATTTCCTTATGAATTTTGGAAGGAAGGGTAAAGAGGGACGACCAATAAATTTGCACACTCTAAAGAATGGATTTAATCAAAATAATCCTCCCCACATAGGATAGAAACCTACTTCTCCAAGAGGCAACCCGAGCCAAGATTTTATCCAAAAGTTCTACACAAAGGGCAAGCCCTCGGTTTCCAAGAATACTCCACCCCTATGTTTACACAATCACCGTTCGGGAGGCCTAGTTCCACTGAATTCGGGAATGAAGAAGCTGTGTCAATTTCAACACAAACTCTTGCATACTCCAATCTATCCGCCGCATCCGTGATGTTATCCATGTAGAGAGGTTTTCCAATAGCGCTCGCAACATAGCTTAACCCTTTAGCACTCCAAAACTCCAATGGGACTCCACTAAATTTGACCCAAATCGGCACACTACTAATGCCTTCACCTGCCATTTTTAAATTAGGACACCATTTTTTTAGGAAAAGGGGCTGCCCCCCAATATGCCAAGGGCCCCCTTCCAAGGCCTCATCCCTGGAGCTTTTTTTTTTTTTTTGATCAGTAAGTAATCATATTAAAGAAAGTAGAACAATGTACAAAGGCCTAATAAAAGGCGACCAGCCAATTTTGGGACATGCCCCGAAAATAGGAAACAAACTGAACAAGCCTACACCACCAACCCACCCTACATTTCCGATCAAAAAAGAACCACAAACAGCCCCTTTACTCCTACCTCACTTCAACACCAAACAGCAACTCCAAAAAAACTAAAATAAACAAAACAACTCCAGCAGCCACCTACCTTCTTCCCAATCCGGCCAAGCCAAGAACCAGCCCACACAAAACGAGCTCAACCACAATAGCCACCGACAAGCCAAAGAGAAGACAGGAAAGCAAACAAAAAAGGAGCTCGATTTAAACCAAAAAACAACCCCCAAACACAGCAAAGAATGACTGAAACATAGCAAACAAAAAGGTTAATAAAAACAGAAAAACAAAGTGCAAGTTTGTGAAAGAAAATGTGAAAAGAGAACTTAAGGAAATGGTTAGAGGGACAGGTGAAGTTTATTGGTAAAGGTGGCGGATGGAGGATGAGGGTGGAGAGAGGGGTGGTGGGCGGAGAAGAAAATATGGAAAGAGGGCTGGTTTCTAATCCTAGAGAGAAGAGAGAGCATTTTCTCTCACTAACGTGAACAGTCCGCACAGACTATTGATTTTTAAGAGTTTGATTTTTGTTTATTTTCAAGTCTAAATATGTTTTCTTTCTTCTTTGTTTATTTCTTTGTTCTTAGGATGGAGTAAATCTCTTTTGTTAAAGGAGGATGGAACCCTAATTCTATTTTGAACAAATTTTATTCTTAATATCATGTTTATGTTCATGAATATGGCAAGAGTTTGGGTTTTTTTTTTTTTGATAAGTAAGTAATCATATTAAAGAAAACAGAAAGGCCTAATAAAAGGTGACCAGCCTATTTTGGGACATGCCTCGAAAATAGGAAACAAAAGAAACAAGCCTACAAACAACCATCCGCTCTAGGGGTTTATCAAAAACCACAAAGGGAGATAAACACCAAGAAGAAAGAAAAGAGAACACGAAAAAACCCACCTACCATAGGACACCTCCCTAGGTTAGGATCATAAAAAGAAAAACACAAAATCAAACGCTTTACCAATGAGACAAAACAACCAAGCAAAAACCCTTCTGCTTAACCCTCTGTAATCCAATCTTCAAACGGTGTTGAGAACTTGAGGAACGTCTTTGAAAATAGATCTAGGGAGGCCCCAATCATTCGCCAACTTCCTATTGCTGTAGGATGCTGTGACATTCCTAAGGTCCAAAGCTTTATCTCTCACAACACTTTTGATAGGTCCTTTGACACATTCTCTTTCCTCTTAGTCACCATTCGCCATTCTTGAGTAAGA
>JAPEIT010000014.1:19089263-19201763 GCA_026229545.1 Pistacia atlantica
AGGATACATGCATCCGGAGCGTGGAAGTCACACATGAGGAAAATGGCACTTTCACGGTTAATGGACAGAGGTTGAAGCCATACATTGAGGGGGTGATGAGTTGCAAGTTCATCCCGATCTGGCTGGACATCCCAACCTAAATGATGGAAAGAGTCAAGCTTCCGACTATAAACAAGCGCTTCTTGGGAGGCAACCCAAGTGTTTTTAACTTTTTGTTGTTCGAATTCTTCTTATTCATTATGAGTTTGTATAAAAGTTGATGTTTTTATTGTTTTTAGGTGTTTCAGGTGAAGTCCAGAGCCAAAGGAAGGTATAAAAAATTTCCAGGACTTCAGGGCGAAACTTTCGCGCGAAGAGACATGAAGAAAACCAGGTTTGCTATTGGAGGATTTCGCCGCGGCGAAGGAAAGGTAGTAATTTACTGAAAAATTGGCTAAGGAATTTCGCCGCGGCGAAGAAATTTTCTTCGCCGAGGCGAAGTTAGCCTTGAACTCTCGGGAAGTTTTTGCCCCGGCGAAGAATTTTTCTTCGCCGCGGCGAAACCTGGAAATTTTAGGGTTAATGAACTATGAACGTTGTCGCGGTGAAACCTGGAAAAATGGATTAGGGTTTATGCATGATGAACTTCGCCGCGGCGACGAGCCTTTTTTATATATACCAACTTTTCTTCTTCTCATTTTCACACCACCTTGCATTTTGAGTTGAGAGAAAATTTTCCAACTTTCAATCTTTCAGTTCTATTTTGCTTTTCCAACCAAAACTATCACTCTACAACATTCCTAAACACCAAAACAACCCATTTCAACAACAAATTTCACAAAAATTTTTGGATCGAAAATTTGGGGCTTTCTTGTTTGGGTCATTTCCAGGTCAATTGGTGGTGCAAACTCCTTAATATCGGTAAGATCTTGAAACCCAAAGCTTTATTTCGGAAAAATTTTAAGTCTATCATCATAGATCTAAGAATTTTGTGAACTCTATGCTTGAGAATTTTGGGTTTGTTTGAGTTGTGCTTTTGATTAATGTTGAGAAGTTTGTGAGCCAATTGATTGTTAGAAGTGTGGGTGTTGATTTTTTTGGAGTGTTTGTGTTGAATTGAAAAAATGTAGTTTGGGGGTTGAATTGCAAATTTTTGGAAGTGTGGATTATTTTTGCAGGTTTGACATGGCTATGTTTTTGTAGGTCTAATTCCTTGGGGTTAACAGTTTGGATTAAATTTCAGTGAATCAATGGCTCCGAAAATTAAGCATAAGAGCAAGGGGAAGAATGTTGACAACCGGTTTGTGAACGAGGCAGCCCGTAAACATTATGAGGAGGTGATCAAACGAAAGGATAAGGGTTTCATCCCTGAACGTGGATTGACAGCACCACAATCTGTGGACTGGAGTAGGGGTAGACGTTGGGACATGTTCATGCGTGCTCCTGAGGTGCTGGCTGTGGAACCGTTGGTCAGAGAGTTCTATGCCAACTTCCCCCAATGTCAGGAAGAGACTGTGTTTGTACAAGGGGAAGATGTGCCATTTTCAGCAAAGGATATCAACAAATTCTATAACTTGCCCGAAATTTTCACTAATAAGTATGTGGAGTTCAAAAGATCAAACTTTGAGGATGCTATTATCTCATTGCGAAACTTGGGGCAGCATGGGAAGTGTCTAAAAAACAGAAAAAGACACTCAAAGGAACACAGTTGACACCAATGGCTCGGCTGTGGCAGTACTTTGTCTGTGCTAAACTAATGTCGGAGACGCACTACAGCACAGTGACTCAAGAGAAGGTAGTATTGCTCTACTCTATTGCCACAGGAAAGAGTATGGATGTGGGAGACATCATTTATGAGAGTGTTAGGATAGCATCCACAAAGGGGCGATCGAGCTACTGTTTCCCGCATCTCATCACAGCCATGTGCCTAAAAGCGGGGGTCAAGGTTCAAGATGATGAGCAGCGTATTCATCCGGCTCCAACTCTAGATTCCGACTATTTCAAGAAACACCTTGACCGAACGGAAGTTGCCCAACCCAGAGCAGGGGCGAAGAGGTAGAGAACGAGCATGGCCACATCATCCAGCTCCACAGGGTCACAAAAAGAGATGATGCAAGAAATGATGGGCATGATGAAATATATGAAGAGACGATAGGATTGGATGATGGAGCGGACACAGAGCATTCATGAATTGTTGACAAACAGCTTCAAGGAGCTGAAGGTTGACACTTCCGCATATCAATGGGTTGACTGGAACTCAGATGAGTGGCCAGAATCAGAGGAAGAAGAAGGAAGAAGAAGAAGGAAGAACAAGACTGAACCGGAGCACCTGTTTATGTTTTGTTTAATTGCTTTCATTTAATTTTGTTTTTTTTTTGTTTTTTGTCCAGTTGAAACTTAAACTCATTTTATTTTGGTTTTGGTTTTGGATTTTGTTTATTTTGTTAGTTGTTTAGTGATGTTTTTAATTAGTAGTTGTTAAAAGGGCGAGATTAGGTTGTAATACTTTCAATTTAGTTGTGAATTCGTTCTAACATGAGGGACACCACAGTTTATTGTTTTGACAGATTTTGGATGATGAAAAGTCCGAGAACGGGTGAACATTGTGGAGCAACAATTCATGACTTAACCAGGGAGCATTCTCGTACCTTTATATTGTTCTTTTGTTTTTCTTTTGTTTTTTTTTCTCTATTCCTGACTTATGCATAATGGAACATTGGGGACAACGTCATATTTAGTTTGGGGGTAGGGAATAGATTTTGAGTTTAAGGGTATATTGACTGGAAACCAATAACTGCCTTAAAAACTGCCTAGCAGTACTTGGCGACCTCGGGTTTAACAACGCCGCGTACACCTTAAACTGTAAAATCTATTTTAAGGGTATATTGGCTGGAAACCAGTAACTGCCTTGAAAACTGCACAGCAGTACTTGGCGACCTCGGGTTTAACAACGCCGCGTACACCTTAAAATTTAAAAAAAAAAATTTATTTTTGTGTTGTATTTTTCTTTTGGTTGTTTTGTTTTGCCGATGATGAGTTGTATAAATCAATGATGAGAATAAGATTGTTGAATTTTTATTGTTGAGAAATGTTAAGCATTGCTTCAAGTTTACGTTTATTGACTGGATTTTGATTGAGGTTTGTTGAGTGGTTCAACCACGATTTTCAATTTTTTCGGCATGCTTAGATTCATTTTATGTGATTAGGAAAAGTCTTGATAATGTTGGTGGACTCTAGAACCTAGTTGAGAAATGCTTGAGGCGAAATTTTAGGATTAGACATGGTTGAGGAGATGATTTAGGCATTTTTCGGAACGTTTGAGCCTTTCTAGCCAACCCATGAATGAAATTGTCCCTAGTCACCCATTTGAGCCATTTAAACTTTGCTTTATTTTTCTTGGAAAACAACAGAATTGTAAATTCCTTTTTACCCTAAACACTGTATCGTACCCTTAGGAGAATTCGGTCCTAGTGCAAAACAAAGAATGAAACGAGTGTACAAATGAGTAAAAGATTAGTTTGGGGGTTAAGAGAAGAAAAATGAAGAAGAGACCAAAAAGAATGATGTGGGGGTTGAGAGAAAAGAATAAAAACAAAGGAGGTAGTCACCTCAATTCAATTCTATTGATTGCGTGTTATCAAAAAAAACAAAAAAAAAAAAAAAAAAACTAGAAAAAAATTTTGAACACAATCTTGCCTAGTTTAAGGGTATACTGGTGAAACTGAACCACCCGCCTTAAAACCTGCCTAGCAGTATTTGGCGACCTTGGGTTTAACAACGCCACGTACACCTTAAACGAGTTTCCCCTGCATTTATGGTATCCAAAAGTTTTAAGGATACGCGTTTGAAGGCTGTGAACTAGTAGACATGTCGATTGGTGTTGAGAAAGTGTGGGTTTCGATGTGATTTGAGTTTTGCTTTAGGACAACCGAGTTCTCTTACTTTGTTTCCTATCCTTTTATTGGAGCCCATGACCCGAGCCTAACGTTACAAGCTTTTAAAGACCTTTTGATTCTCATCTGTGTTTAGTCCTCATTAGTGGAGAGTAGTTCGATATTTAGGCTTATGGAGTCTGCCACCATTTGATAAACTTTACAATTTTTGCATAAAATAATCCGGGAAGTTGGAATGTGGATTGAAGTGGGGATCACCTACTTGGTGGACCGATTGAGGAAGACAGTCGATGTAGCTTATAACTTCTTGGAGTGTCGAACATTTCCTGATAATAATTTTTCAACAATTTGTGAGACATGTGCAATTTCTAGGCAATTTACTGTGGAATTTGAGTTTTGTTGATTTTGGTTTTTCATTGTTTGTGTGTTTTCATGTTTTTGTTTTTTGTTTGTTGTCTTTGTTTTCGTTAGTTTTGTACTGTATGCTCGGGGACGAGCATCTCTTTAGTTTGGGGGTAGTTGATAATCCGTAAATTATACAGTTTTTATTTGATCTTTTTGTCGGAATTTCAGGTACTTTCTAGTTCATTTTTACCTGAATTGGTGCTTAATTCTTTACTTTTCGTGTTTCAGGTTAAAATGGACTTTTTGAGCGAATAAAGACAAAATTGGATAGTTTTGACTCAGAAATGAGCGGATCTCAGAAGATAGGAGAGTTCCGGAGCAGGACAAAGCACGATGAAGCTTCTTTCTAAGGAAAAGAGCTGAAAATCGAAGAATCGAACGAAGAAGCAAGCTGAGTGGCAGTTCTGTAAATTTTAGAACTTTTGAAGGAGCTTCGCTCCGTCGAAGTAGGCCAGAGACGATGTGGGATTTCTTCATTCTTCGCCGCATGCAGTCAACTTATTCAGTTTTGTAAACGCACAGTTTCGTGTTGTGCGTGTTTTTGGCTGGGTTTTTGGACTAAGTATAAAAGAAAAACTTAACCTTTTGCCAAGGGAGCTTGAGTTGTTTAGGTTTAGCCGTTTTTACACCTTTCTTAGAGAAAAAGCTTGAGTTTTTCGGATTGTTTAAAGGGAAGATTCAGATTTTTGACTAGAAGATTCATCTTTTGGGGAGATTTCTTATCTTTCATCTCAGTTTCATTATGTTTAACTTGTCTATTTCTGTTTTTCATTTTTGTAGTATTAATTTAGCTATGAACTAATCTTTTATGGGTTAGGGTTTTGATTGTAGTTTGGATTTTAAATGGGTTAAGTATTTTGGTTGTGTTATTTCTATGTGAATAAGCTTTGGTTGTGTGTTACTTTGAAATTAAATGTTGTATGTGATGAACATGTTGAGATTGAGAAATAATTCATGTTAGGCTTCTTGGGTAATCACCATTATAGTATTGGATGCTAGAGATAGATTCAAGAATTAATGAAATCAATTTAGGATTCTTGCGCTTAATGAATTTAGAATTATTAACCTTCAATTTGTTGGGTGCGGAATGTTAATAAGGATGAATAGGAAAACATGGCCCGAGAGGGTATGTTAACATATTAGTGAATCCGATTTACAACCATTGCGCATGAATGTGAAAATAGTGTAATGTCTATGTTTAACCCATAAAAGTCCAAACGAAGTCAAAACCCTACCCGTTTCACTTGAATTGATATTCTGTGTTTCATTTGCTTTCTTAATTAAGATTTAACTCTTTGTTAAATTTCATTTTTGTTTTCTTTTTCATTACAATTTGCTCCCACCAATCCAAAGAATTCGATTGCTTCAACTTGATAATGTTAGGAAACTTAGTGCTTTGCTACCAGTCCTCCTGGGAACGATATCCTACCCATCACTTTATTACTTGAGCGACTAGTGCACTTGCTAGTTTTGCATGTTGTAGTAAACACGCATCAACTATCAACCTCAAATGTGACGGAGCCAACAAGCCAATCTCACAATCCAATGGCCCCAACCACCGTCCTCAAGTGTGATTCTCAGTATCAGTAAGTGGACACTACATGCCTCCACGTACACATAATATGTGTACTTCTCTACTTTGCCTATGATGCGTTTATCAACCTTCGCTTTGACAAACAAGCAAAACCATCATTTTAAGTCGACCCATCACCATTAAGAAAAACTCCAATGCATTTTAACCTCCCACTGGTAGAAGTGTACCTTTTTCTTTGGCGAACAAAGTTTCAACGAACAGTGGTTTGATTAAAACCATGGTGATGGAAAGCTTACGTGACTTAATATCCTTTAATTGAGGGTTTGTTATTTAATATCTCACCAGATTATTATCTTTGTTAGAACGACATTGTTCGACATGTTATTGAACATTCAACCTTAGCATGCATTCTAAACAAAATATTTAAACGTGTCGGTACATGGCTCAACTAAAACCGATTTCCTTGAGCCTAAAGGAATCGGTAGGTCACCTAGGGGTCCTGTAATGAATATCTTGAGTCTTTAAGTACGATTGCCTTTTCCTTTGCTCCGCCTCAAGTACATTACAAAAACATCATACTAAATTTACAATAAAATTAATCTTAAAGTAATTTACATCAATAAATTTAGAAACCTTGATTTACATTTGAGGGGAATGAGATGAGAAGAGAATGTACATCAAGAAGGGGAAGGAAGGCAGGACACGCAGGCCCTATTTTTTAAAACTTACAACCATACATACCCAAAATAATTTAAAACATTCACCATAGGTCATAGGGCTCATGTACCGAGCACCATGCAATATACAAACAAGTACATAGCATACATTTCAAAAACAATCAATTTTTGAATTGGGTGGGTTTATTAATTAATTACCCTCTTATATGTGTAGAATGATTATTGGCTTTATAGGTTATTAAAAACTGTAGTTTGGTCCCTTCGCAAAAAATACAGAATTGGGACAACAATAGACTTTGCCGTAGCGAATAATTCCAGTACATACGTCGCCACGGCGAAGCCTGGAAGTCCCAAAATGCACAGTTCGCGTTTTTTGCAGTTTTTCATGTAATAACACAAATCCAAATCAAATCGAACGCACAAACATTCGACCAGGATACCAACCAACCAATATAACATTCATTAACACATTATTAAACCAATTTATCAATTGAATTATTCATTCAACAGTAGATTTTGTAGATTTAACAAAAATAACATGTTATCAACCAAATACATGTTATAAATCACACAATAAACTGTAAAATTTGGTACCCATGGCTCTGATACCACTGTTAGGAAACGATCCATTGACACAGCGGAAAACAAAAATTAATAACATGATAGATCGTTCCTTAGAACCAAGATTAGGGTGCAAAAATGTATAATCGAATCTACAGAAAATTAGTTTAAATGTTTAGAAACCATACCCACGTTTGGAGGCTCCTCCAACTTGTCTCGAAATAGGTTTCGCTATCGACCCAAGTGTAGGATCGAACCGATGTAGTCCACACAAAGATAATCGTAAGGAACTAAAGAGGGATTTGCTAGATCCTCTTTAGCCTTAAGAAGCAAGAAAGAAAAATAAAGAATACTTTGATTCTAAGCAAAAAGCAATCTGGCGTGGGAGAGTGTTTTTGGGGCTAGAAAGTTTTCTTTTAATGAGTGAAATGAAATAATGAAAAATCTTACTCTCTCAATTAAACCTTTTCTTTTATAGTGCAAGTTTAATTGCCCGATTCCCTTATGGAATAGGCTTGGGCTCCAACCCAAACACCCCTTGTTTCCAAACACTCCCATTTAGATATTTTAATTTTGTTTATCATTATCTCAATTAAAATCAATTAATATATATTTAATATATTAACATTTACTAATAATGATAATTTATTTAAATATATGCGAACACATATTTAAACGTAATCTCACTTATTTAATTTTTCTAACAAATTAAATAAAGGCTACAACCTCAGCAAATTTAATTGCACTGTGAAATTACCAAAATACCCTTTTGCCTAAAAAGACGAAAACGCCATTCTTTCTTTCTGGCTTTTAAATTATCTTCTATGTGTGTGACCCATAGGCTCCCCATCTTATCGGCAATGTATAGTATCGTGATTAACACCAATTAATCATCTTACTAAACACAGACCAAGATTGGCCCCTAGCAAGGCATTATGGCCACCCAATAGATTCAGATTCAACAAAGTAGCTATCTGTCAATGATATGGTTACCGTATAATCCGATCCTTTTTTCATTTGTTATCTCAACGAGACTGAGGCATAGAAATAGTGTCAACCTTTAGTTACTCTCGATATTGTGTATTCAGTTACTGGACCAATGACCTATATCATAAACTGGATAAAGCAACAACTCAATCCCACTGTGGCCATAGCTTTAGAGTCATTGCCATTTACTGAATTGCGCCGTGAGATAACTTCTTCCGTACCCAAAAGTGATGAATCCTATGTCTATCCACCATAGTCTTGATACACTCCTTGATATAGCCAATCACCACCATATTGACAGCTCTGAATAGAACTACATTAGGCTAGTGTCAAACTACACCAATCGGTGAACAAGACGCTTTGGTGATCTCAAGTCTAAGGATCACATGCACCACCATTCGTTAGAGGATTTGTTCCATAAACTATGGGGTTACCATCCATATGGAATCCTCTGGTGGGTCAGTCCAGTGAACTTGCCTACAGCAAGCACCCATGTGTTACACCAGGTTGTCACAAAACAACCTTGATAAGTGAGATCAGTCACTGCCTTTTGATAGGGTCATTGAACACTATGATACCCTTACCGTATTATATGTGCCCTTACTTCAGAATAATACTAGGGCTACAAATGTTTCTAGAATGGCCACCATATGTGCTCAGACGGTTCTCACTATCAATATTTGAAACACTTGATACCCTCATCACAGTTCTACCATTCTAAGGACATATATCAATACATACAATGATGATTTATGGGATATAGAATAAAACGCCGTTTATTGATCAATGAACATTATTACAAGGAGTCAATTCTACAATAATTGATTGGCTCTAGGGCATCTACTCTAACATCAAACCCTCAAAAAGCAAAACATCATTCGAAACAGGAAAATCAAGAAGAACAATTGAGCCATACCGACCTCTAAAAGACTTTCCTTGCTCAAGGACTTCATTAAGCTTGAGAGGACCTACATTCACTCTATCAGTTTTATGGCCTTAGCCTTGGTTAGTTTAATAGTCAAGACAATAATCTTTTCGGATAAGGTTTTCTTTTGCTTCAACAAGGTTGCATTTTCAATTCCAAGAGATTGCAACTTCTTAATAGCTTTTAACCATTGATCATACATTTTATCACATGCTTCTTGTTGTTAGTATAGAAATCAATTGTTTCATCCGAAGACAGTAACGCCCACTTTGAGGTACATCGTTTATTCAAGTTTATTTGCCTTTTAATGTTTAAATGGATATGTGTTATTGTTGCTTTTATGCCCTTAGTTTTGCTTATTTCAAGGGGAAAGATTGAAAAATCGATATTTGCAAACTTCGACGCGGCAAAGGAATCTTCTCACCATGGTAATGAACTTTTTCCCAAATTGGTGTTAGAACTTCGCCAAGGCGAAGAACCGTGAGAAAATTCTAGAGAAATCTTCCTTAGGGGCAAAATGACCATTCTACCCCTAATTAGTTGAAAATGTGGGGAGTGAAAAATAAGGAAATTTGATGGAGAATGTAATAAAAGAAAGGGCATTAGTGTAAATGACTAAGGGACAAAGATGGAATATTTAATAAAGTGTAAGGGCAAAATGGGAAAGTATGCCTATAATATGATATATTAAGGGTTCAAGCACAAAGACTCTTCATTTCTCTCATTTCTTCATCCTTTTGCTAAAAGAAATTGAGGGCTTTTGGTTGGATTCTTATAAGGATTTGATCCTAAGCATCAAGAGGTAAGGATTCTTGTTCTAGACATAAGATTAAGTTGTGTTAATGTTGAATTCTTATTAAGTTTATGCTTAGGGTTTAAGAGGAAGAACAAGTTCAAAAAAGATAGAGAACTTTTGTGCAACTCTTCAAGCATAAGGTCATAAGGATTGTTTTATGAGAATTTTATATGAAGTCCATATGCTTGAGATTTGTGTATGAAACTTGTTATTGAGTTTGAGGATGATCCATGAATGGGTTTTCTTCATGAGAAGGGTTGGTTGAGTTGATAGAAGTTGGGTTGAATTTAGAGGGAGTTTAAGAGCATTAATGAAGTGTATTTTCTTGGCTAGGCTTTGAGATGATTCAAGGGGGTTTTACTCTCATTATGGATGGTGTAAGAAAGAAGAAGTATAGTTAAAGTAGACTTGAAATATGCATGCATGATGTTTGATGAAATGCCTAAGAGAAGCTTATGCATAAGTAGAGAAACTTATTTTTATGCAACATAGCATAATTGCACTTAAGGAAGAAACATAAGCATGAGCCATCCATATGCATATACTTACATATGCATGAGAACCAAAAGAAAGAATAAAGAGAAAGAAGGAAAAGTGCTAAAGAAGAGAAAAGAATAGGTTGTTGCGATGGGGAACCCGTGGATGCTAAGAAGAATTTCCCACATACACGTCGCCTTAAGTGAGCACCATAAGAAGAAGAAGAATTTGTACAACCTGTAAGAGTGTAAGTGAATGAGGGTTGTACCAAGAAGAATTCCTACATGCACGCCTCCTTAATTAAGTGGCCTAAGAAGAAAGAAAGAATTTGTGCAGTCCGCAAGAGTGCATATAGATGAGGATTATACTCACTCACACGGCCAAGGTTCCAAATCCATGCATCTACCAAGTCCAATCGGCAAAGAATAAGAAAGAATAAGAATAAGAATAAGAATAAGAGTAAGAAAGAATGAGAAAGAATGAGAAAGCTTGAGCATACAAGAAAAGAAAAGAAAAGAAATAGAATAAGAAATAGAAAAGAAGAAAGAAAATGCATTTCTATGCATTATTGCAAGTGCATTGCATTCATGCATATTACCATGGTTTCCATCATGGTTATTAAGAATAGAAATAAAGAGTAGAAAGAATAGAAAGAAATAACAAAAAGAATTAGAAAGAAAGAAAAGAACAGTGAGAACTAGAAATAGAGAAAGAAAAGAGAAAGAACAAAGACTAAGTTATGGGGATAAAGGAGTAGAGGATTTACTTACTGAGCGTTTTGTGCTCACCCCGTTGTTTTTCCATATTTTGCAGGAAATAGGTGAGAAGCGGTCGGATGGACGTCGACAAATAGAGAGAAATGGCATCACTGTCCACCATTGCTCAAGTTTTTGTACATGTTATTTTGGTATATGTAAAGAATTATAGTTTATAAGTAAAGAAAAATTTGGGCCCAACTACTTTTCATATGCTAAGTATGTATGTTTTCATTGTATATTTTCTAAAGTATGCTAGTAGAAAGAAGTTATTATAAAGACACACTCTTATCATCCTCTTGATTCACAGTAAAGGCAAGAACATTTTCATTACCGTCGGACTCATCTTTCTCACTATCACTCTCATCTTGGTCACTCTCACGTAACGTGGAAGCCATGGCCTTACCTTTCTTCTTTTTCAATGTGTTAGCACACTCAGATTGTATATGCCCAAACCCCTCCCACTCATAGCACTTGATACCCTTATTTTTCTTTTCTTTATCTTTCGAAAATATTTTTGTAAAGGTACCATGGGTTTGCTAGTCATTAAACTTTTTCACAAAAGGTTTTCTACCATTTCCACTCTCAAAAGGCTTTTTCATGTTTTTCTTTAAAAACTTTGTGAAATTCTTTGTAAGTAAAGCACAATTTTCATCATCCAAGCCACTTGAATCCATTTTTAAAAAAAGTTCAGAATCTACTGATAATCCATGGACTATACTATTTTTCATGTTTATTTAGTAGGATTTTCGGATACTTCCCTTTGAATTTAGGCCTAAATTGCTACTTAATTTGTTCATTTCATGTTTCAAGTCTAAAACAAATTTTCAGATCGAAACGAAGCAAAAACGAGGTCAATCGATTCAAATTCGAGAGTTTTCATAGTTTAGAGATGTTCAGAGGTTGATTGGAAGCACCCTTGAAGCTCAGCGTAACGAGAAGGAAAGAGAAAATCAAAGATTCAAGCATTGGAGCATCCAAGGGCAGTTTCATAAATTCAACAAAATGAAGACAGAGTTTCGCCTTGGGAAAAAGCATTTTCATCGTGACGAAAAACACTCGGGTTTAAATGTGTTTTTGCAGTTTATCACAACAAATTCTAGAAAAATTTGTTTTTTAAAAAACAGTGCGTTTTCCCATTTTAATCTTGAGTCCTAGGGTTAGTGGGCACTATAAAAAGAAAAGTTAGCCCATTTTAGTGTGGAGGTTGACATTTTGGCAAAGGGAAGAGGAAAAAGGGATTTGAAGAGTCTAGGTCTCCAAATTAGGGAAGATTATGTTTCTCTTTCATTTTCTAACACGTTGAACTCTATATTTACAGTTTATGTGATGTTTTTCTTTATTTTGGGCATGAACTAACTCACTTTTTGGTTAGAGTTTTGATGCAACTTGGATTACAATGGTTTAGTCTATAAATTTATGTTGTTTTTTAGTTTTATTGCTTGGATTATGTGTTTATTCTTGTACTTAATGCAATTGGATATTGGTTTTTTGATTCAATTGAATGTTGAGCATGATGAGACTGAGAAGTGATTCATGTGTTAGCTTCTTAGGGTAAACATCGTAGATTAAGCAAACGCTAGAGATAGGTTTAACGATCTATGAATTCTTTATAGGATTCCACTTAGCTTAATAGACTTTGAACTATTAATCTTCATTTTGTTGGCTGAGGAAGCTTAATAGGGATAAGTAGGAGAATATAGTCTGAGAATGTATATTCTACAACTTAGGAAGTTTGATTTATAATCCTTGCATGTGAATTTGAAAGCAATAGAAATTGTAGATTAAATTAGAGTATCCTAGTGAAGTCAAGACCCTAACCTCTCTTGCCTTGAATAGAATTTGTGTTGATTAGTTTAGTTTTAATTTTAGTTGTTTAATATTGTGCTTTAATTTTAGCTTTACTTTCTTTCTCAAATCCAAACATTTTTGTGTTCTTTGATAATCATATTTTATACTATGATTTTGCATTGAATTTTGATAGGATTTAGGATACTTTTCATACAATTTGGGCCATAATTGCTACGTAATTCTATTAATTTGTCTTGGCAGGCCTAAACGATGATTTTTAGCATAAATGACAGTTTTGAGTGTAAATTGTCTAACTTGAGCCTGGAAACTTGGAATGACCTGAATTTAGAAGCTTTGGAAAGCTAAGGAGAAGATCTATAACTTTCATGTTTTGGGTGTTTCCTAATTCTGACTGGACAGGGGCGAAAATTTGGCTTGAAGTCGTGAACAATATGCTGGGAACTGAAGAAAAACGTCTTTGGACGTGCTTCAGTATTTTTACCATAACATGAGCTGTAGACCTCGGATTGTGATGATTCTTGAACTAATAGAAAGATTATTTAAATGGATACAATTCATATGTTTAACACTTCTTCATATTAAGAATCTATCATGCTAAAATTTTACCCGAAAGTCTTCACTGCGGCGAGGAAAAATCTTCGCCGCGGCGAAACCTGCATCAGATGTAAAAATAAAACGACACATTTTGGCTTGCTAGGGTTTGGTCCTTAAGTGAAAGAGGTATAAATTAGAGCAAAAAGGAAAGAAAAATGAGTCTTGGTTCGTCATTTGGGAGGCAGCTCATGGAAGGAGAAGATTATTGAAGATTTGGGCTTCAAATTAGAGAAGATTTCTCCATCTTTTGCTTGTTTTTCAATGATGAATCTTGATTCAGTTTGTTTTTGTTCTTTTATTTCGTTTTTGAGTATGAACTGAGTTGTTTAGCTAGGGTTTGGATGTAATCTTGATACAATGATTCAAATTTATATGAATTGATTTACTTTGAGTTTTAATTTCATGATTGAGTGTTTATCTCTTTGCTTAATGACTTTTGGATGCTTGATCACCATTCAAATGTGTGTTGTTCATAATGAGACTGAGAAGTGATTTGTGATTGTGCCTCTTGGGATAAATACCGTAGATTAAGCAAATGCTAGAGATAGGTTTAGCGATCTATGAAATCTATATAGAATTCCATAAAGCTTAAAATCCTTTGAACTATTAATCTTCATTTTATTGGGTGCGGAAGCTTAATAGGGATAAGTAGGGAAATGTAGCCTAAGAAGGTATGTTTTACAACTTAGGGAATTCGATTTTCAATCAAGGAATTAGAACTTGGGTAATAGATTCTATGATTTGGGTTAGCGTATCTAGGTGAAATCAACACCCTAGCATTATTATTATTATTATTATTATTTTGCATTGTTTAATTAGTTAAGTTGTTGGGTTTTGCTTTAATTTCATTTTCATTCAGTTATTTTTTGTTAATTTGTATTTAGTTTGATCAAATTCCATCAATCCAATTTATCGTTTCTTCAATTAGGACTTAAACTAGAGAAATCGATACTTAGTAACACTATCCTCGTGGAAACGATACTCACTCATCACTTTATTACTTTGTGCGACTAGTATACTTGCTATTTTTGCATGTTGTAGTTCAACGCATCAAGTTTTTGGCGCCGTTGCCGGGGATAGTTGATTATTAATATTGATTGTATCTAGTGTAGTGCTAAATTGAAGCTTTTATTTCATTTTTGTAGTTAATTGTAAATATTGTATATTCTTAAGTATGAGAAATGACATTACCTCTTTCATGCAAGGCAACGATGAATCACTATATGAAGCTTGGGAGAGGTACACAGAGTTCTTAAGGAAATGTCCACATAATGATCTACCATTTTGGAGACAAGTCCAAACATTTTACAATGGGTTGCTACCAAATATTCAAACTATGGTAGATGTGGTAGCAGGCGGAACCTTAAATAACAAGACCCCAGAAGAGGCTTATGAATTGCTTGAGGTGATGGCCAACAATAACTACCAAAGACCTAATGAGAGAGCAATGCCGAACAGAACAATGGGTCTACATGAAGTCGATGTATTCGCCACATTATCTACACAAATTGCATCACTTGAAAGCCAATTGGGAGGTATGAATGTAAATTCTATTCACCCACCTTTTATAACTTGTGAATTTTGTGTAGGAAACCATGGGTGTGTGGAATGCCAAGATGGAAACCAGTTATTCTTCTCAACAACCGAGCAAGTGAATTACATGGTTAGTTCACAAAGGCTGCAAAGTGACTCCTTCTCCAATGCTTACAATCTTGGTTGGGGGAATCACCCAAATCTATCCTGGAGCAATCAAAATAGTCAACCAAATCAAAGGACAATGCCAAACCATCAACCAGTGGTGAATCATCAACCATGTGAGCAAAGAATGTCAAAATTGGAGGATATATTTGGGGAATTCATGCAAGAAACCACAAGTTTTATGAATGAGACACGCTCAAACTTCAGAAATCAAGGAGTGTCCATTCAAATTTTGGAGGTTCAAGTGGGGCAATTGGTTGAACAACTGACAGAGAGATCTCAAGGTTCTTTGTCGAGCACAACGGTCACAAATCCTAAAGAACAATTAAATTTCATAACATTGAGGAGAGGTATAGTGTTGGAGCAACCTCACAATGAAGAAAAGTTGGAAGAACATGAAGACAAGACCAATGAAGAGGAAAATCTCAAAGCAAAAGGGTGTGCAAGATACTTAGGGGAATTTCAACCAAGCAACTCACCTCACAAGGAACAATTTGAGGAATTTGGTGTGAATGCACACAAGTCAAAATTGGTGTTGGAAAAGACTCCAAACATTGGACTCAAACAATCACCATCTCATCTCAAGTACGCATATACGAACTTGAAGTTCCGAAAAGATGCATATGAGAATGTTCGAAATTCCGAAGGAAAGACCAAGAGGTGGCAATAGGAAGTGAAGCACCCCACAAGGATTCGGATTGATGAAGGACCATGGGAAAGTCGAGCTTCCGACTATAAACAAGCGCTTATTGGCAACCCAAGTGTTTTCATTTGTTTGTCATTTTTTTTTTTTTGTTTTGTTTTGTTTTGAATTTGTTTAGTTGTTTTATGAATTAGAATGATTTTGATTTCATGTGTTTTTGGGTGTTTCAGGTGAAAAATCGAACTAAGGCGAAAAAAAGGAAAACTTCCAGTTTTCGCCGCAGCGACATTCTCTCTCGAATTTTTCGCTGCGGCGAAACAATTTTCTTCACCGCGGTAGAAAGAATTTTGCAAAGTTGTGCTCTCTAGAATATTTTGCCGCGACAAAGTCTGTTTTCTTTCATTTTTGCGAAAAATTTCTTGAAGCACTTTTCTTTTTAGTTTTTCTTTTTATTTCTTTATGTTTTGTAAGTAAGAATTGATGTTGATTTCCTGGTTTTTAGCCCTGTTTTTGTTTTTGTTTTTGTTTAGATTTTAGGTTTAGTTCAATAAGGTTGAGATCAGGATGTAATTCTTTCATATTAATCAGTGAAGGTATATAACACATTTGGCACCATAGACTTTCATTTGTTTGATGATGATGATGATGAGGAAGCCAAGGAATGGATGCCAGGATGTTGCACAAAAATCGGCCTTTACGGATTAGTCAGGGGAGTATCTCGTAACCTTTAATTTTGTTTTTCTATTCCTTGGATGTGCATGATGTGACATTGGGGACAATGTCATTTTAAGTTTGGGGGTAGGAAATAGAAATAAAGCTTGGTTTAAGGGTATACCGGCTAGAAACCAGAACCCGCCTTAAAACCTGCATAGCAGTACTTGGCAACCTCTGGTATAACAACGCTACGTACACCTTAAACGGAAAAAAAAAAAAAAAAAAACTTTAGTTATTTTCTTTAGTTTGATTGTTTTTGCCGATGATGAATTGCATAAGTCTATGATGAAACTTGAATTGTTGGGATATTATTTTTGGAAAATGTTAAGCATTGCTTCAAGTTTATGTTTATTGACTGAGTTTTGATTGAGGTTTGTTGAATTGTTCAGCCACTATTTTCATTTATTTCGGCATGCTTAGATTCATTTTATGTGGTTAGGTGAAGTTTGATAATGTTTGTGGACTCTAGAACCTAGTAGAGAAGTGCTTGAGGCAAAATTCTAGGATTAGACATTGTTGAGGAAATGATTTAGGCATTTTTCGGAACGTTTGAGCCTTTCCAGCCGACCAATGAATGAATCTTTCCCTAGTCACCCATTTGAGCCTTATGAGATTATCATTGCCTTATTTTCCTTGCAAACAAAAAAATTGTCCAATCCCTATACCCTAAACACTTTATCATACCCTTTAGGAGAATTATGGACTTAATGTATGACACAAAAAAGCTTTGAGAGGTGTGTGAATAAGTGATGGACCAAAATCTTAAGTTTAGGGGTTGCAAAAATGGCACGAAGAAGGGGCAAGAGACCTCAATGGTGTTGTAAATATTTTTTAATTTCAAAAAAAAAAACAAAAAACAAAAAAAAAAAAAAAAAAGAAGAGAAGAAGAAAAAAAATTTCTTTAGTACGATTCAAAATAAAAAATAAGAAATGCACAAGTTTGAGGGTTGTAAAATGGTTGATACTTTGATTGGTGGTTGAGAAAGAAGATGGAGATTGATGTAGCTCTTAGTGTTTGCATGAGGAAAACTGAGTTCTCTTACTTTGTTTATCTTATCCCTTTCCTTGGAGCCCACTACCCTTGCCTAACGTTACAAGCTTGCAAAGACCTTTTGATCCTTAGCGATGTCTAGTCTACATTAGTGGAGAGTAGTTCCATACTTAGGCTTATGGAGTTTGCCACCATTTGATAAACTTTATATTTTTGCATAAAATAATCCGGGAAGTCGGAATGTGGACTGAAGTGGGCTAATAGAGAAAGATAGTCGATGCAACTTATAACTTCTTGGAGTGTTGAACATTTTCTAGTAATAATTTTTCAACAACCTTAGAGACTTGCATAAATTCTAGGAAATTCTTGTGTTGAGTTTGAGTCTGATTTTTTTTTGTTCATTTTTAGTTTTGTTGTTTGTGTTTTTGGTTGTCTGTTGCTTTTCTTTCTTTGAGTTTTTATTCCTTTTTGCTCGAGGACGAGCAAATCTTAAGTTTGGAGGTATTTGATAATCATATTTTATACTATGATTTTGCATTGAATTTTGATAGGATTTAGGATACTTTTCATATAGTTTGGGCCATAATTGCTACCTAATTCTATTAATTTGTCTTGGCAGGCCTAAACGATGATTTTTAGCATAAATGACAGTTTTGAGCGTAAATTGTCTAACTTGAGCTTGGAAACTTGGAATGACCTGAATTTAGAAGCTTTGGAAATCTAAGGAGAAGAGCTATAACTTTCATGTTTTGGGTTTTTCCTAATTCTGACTGGACATGGGCAAAAACTTGGCTTGAAGTCATGAACAATATGCTGGGAACTGAAGAAAAACGTCTTTGGATGTGCTTCAGTATTTTTTCCATAACATGAGCTGTAGACCTCGGATTGTGCTGATTCTTGAACTAGTAGAAATATGATTTAAAGGGCTACAATTCATATGTTTGAAACTTCTTCAGATTCAGAATATATCATGCTCAAATGTGGCCCAAAAGTATTCGCCATGGCGAAACCTGCATCAAATGTAAAAATAAAACGACACGTTTTGGCTTGCTAGGGTTTGGTCCTTAAGTGAAAGAGGTATAAATTAGAGCAAAAAGGAAAGAAAAAGGAGTCTTGGTTCATCATTTGGGAGGCAGCTCATGGAAGGAGAAGATTATTGAAGATTTGGGCTTCAAATTAGAGAAGATTTCTCCATCTTTTGCTTGTTTTTCAATGATGAATCCTGATTCAGTTTGTTTTTGCTCTTTTATTTCGTTTTTGAGTATGAGCTGAGTTTTTTAGCTAGGGTTTGATGTAATCTTGATACAATGATTCAAATTTATATGAATTGATTTACTTTGAGTTTTAATTTCATGATTGAGTGTTTATCTCTTTGCTTAATGACTTTTGGATGCTTGATCACCATTCAAATGTGTGTTGTTCATAATGAGACTGAGAAGTGATTTGTGATTGTGCCTCTTGGGATAAATACCGTAGATTAAGCAAACGTTAGAGATAGGTTTAGCGATCTATAAAATCTATATAGAATTCCATAAAGCTTAAAATCCTTTGAACTATTAATCTTCATTTTATTGGGTGCGGAAGCTTAATAGGGATAAGTAGGGAAATGTAGCCTAAGAAGGTATGTTTTACAACTTAGGGAATTCGATTTTCAATCAAGGAATTAGAACTTGGGTAATAGATTCTATGATTTGGGTTAGCATATCTAGGTGAAATCAACACCCTAGCATTATTATTATTATTATTATTATTATTATTATTTTGCATTGTTTAATTAGTTAAGTTGTTGGGTTTTGCTTTAATTTCATTTTCATTCAGTTATTTTTTGTTAATTTGTATTTAGTTTGATCAAATTCCATCAATCCAATTTATCGTTTCTTTAATTAGGACTTAAACTAGAGAAATCGGTACTTAGTAACACTATCCTCGTGGGAACGATACTCACTCATCACTTTATTACTTTGTGCGACTAGTATACTTGCTATTTTTGCATGTTGTAGTTCAACGCATCATTCTTCCATTAATAATAGAATTAGGAAACTCGATAATTAGCACGCAATCCTCATGGGAATGATACTCTACTTCATCATTATATTACTTTTTGTGACTCGTACACTTGCTACATATGCATGTTTGTGAATGAATACGCATCAAGTTTTTGGCGCCGTTGCAAGGTATTGATTTTGTGCTGATATTGAAGTCTTCTAATTTTCGCTAAGTTGAAGTTTTAAATTTTAGTTTTACCTTTAGTTTTATTTTCATTTTGTTTAGTTTGTGTAATCTCACGATCTTCATTTTTCATCTTTTTGTAGTTTATGCGAAGAGTAAAAATTCACCCTGTAGTTCCCATTGATCCAGAGATCAAGAGAACAGCAAGAAGACTTATTAGAGAATGAAGAGAGAGGGAAGAGACACTATGCACAGAAATGGCGAACGATAGAACTTTAAGGGAATTCTCAGTGCCCACAGTTGATGGTAGTGGTCCAAGTATCACTAGGCCACTGGTACAAGCCAACAATTTTAAGATAAAGCCAACAATCATCCAAATGATCCAACAGTTAGTACAGTTTGGAGGAGATGCAAATGAAGATCCAAACTTGCATATTGCTAACTTCTTGGAGATATGTGACACATTTAAAGCAAATGGAGGGTTAGATGATGCCATCAAGTTGAGATTATTTCCATTTTCACTAAGAGATAAAGCAAAGGGATGGTTATTGGCACTACCAGCAAAAATAATCACCACCTGGAATGAATTGGCACAAAGGTTCCTGACTAAATATTTCTCACCAGTGAAATTAGCAAAGATGAGAAACGACATCACATCATTTATGCAAGGGTGAGAACAAGTCACTATATGAAGCATGGGAAAGATATAAGGAACTAATGAGGAAGTGTTCACACCATGGTTTGCCTGTTTGGATACAAGTCTAAACCTTCTATAATAGGTTACTTCCAAATGTGTAAACAATGGTGGCGGCAACATCTAGAGGAGCATTGCAAAACAAGACACCTGAAGCAGCCTATGAGTTACTTGAAGTATTGGCAAGTAACAACTATCAGAGCCTAATGAGATAATGCATCCAAAGAAGTCTATGGGTATTCATGAAGTTGATGCGTATCCATTTCAGTCCAACTAGCAGTACTTCAGAAACAATTAGGAGGTATACAAGTTAATTCTATTCAAGCACCTCAATTAACATGTGATTTGTGTGTAGGTAACCATGCAACCATTGATTGCCAAATGGGGAACACCTTTGCTTCATCATCCTTATCTTTAGATCAAGTCAATTATTTGGCCAGAAATCAGTGACCCCAAAATAATCCTTTTTCCAACACCTATAATCCTAGATGGAGAAATCGCCCAATTTTTTTCTGGAGCAATCAAGGCAATCAACTGAACCAAAGGACAGTACAAAATCATCAATAAGCGGTGAATATTCAACCAATAGAGCATAGGGTATCAAAGTTGGAAGATATGTTCGGGAAATTCATGCAAGAAACCATAAGCTTCATGAATGAGACACGGTCCAATTTCAGAAACCAAGGAGCACCCATAAAAATTTTGGAAGTACAGTTGGGATAGATTTCAAAAAAGTTGAATGAGAGAGCTCAAGGTTCTTTGCCAAGCAATACGATGACTAACCCATGTGAACAAGCAAATGCCATCACCTTACGAAGTGGGAAAGTTGTAGAAGAAGTTAAATGAAGGAAGAAGGATGAGAACCCTTCACAGAAGAAGGGAGAATCTAAGGAAAAAGTTGATGAAGAAATCATAGTGAAAGAGACAGTAGAGCCAAGAAAATGAACTTCATCATAAAAACGTGCAAAAGAGAATAAAAGAGAAGCTACCTTTTCCAAAGATACCACCAGAGTTGGTACATCACACCCCTCCTATTCATTTTCCTCAGAGGCTTGGAAAGCAAAATCATGATAAGCAGTTTATGAAATTCCTTGATGTATTTAAAAAAACTGCAAATTAACATACCTTTTGCAGATGCCTTGCAGCAGATGTCGAGTTATGCTAAGTTTCTAAAAGAGATCCTTTCAAACAAAAGGAAGCTAGAAGAGGAAGAAACAATAATGGTTACAGAAGAGTCCAATGCCATTCTACAAAAGAAGCTACCACAAAAACTCAAAGATCTGAGGAGTTTCAATATCCCTTATGTTATAGGAGATGTTACATTTGATAGAGTTTTATATGATTTGGTGCTAGCATTAACCTAATGCCTTTTTCTGTTTTTAGAAAACTAGGGATTGGTGAGGTGAAACCCACAACCGTATCCTTGCAGCCCGCAGATTAATCCATCAAGCATCCATAAGGCATTATTGAGGATATATTGGTTAAAGTGGATAAGTTTATCTTCCCTGCGAACTTTGTTGTGTTGGATATGGAAGAAGATAAGGAAATACTACTCATTTTGGAAAGACCATTCCTTGCCACGAGGAGGACTTTGATTGATGTTCAAGAAGGAAAGTTAATCCTAAGGGTCCAAGATGAAACAGTGACTTTTAATGTCTTCAAGGCTATGAAATTTCCATAAGAGGTTGATTCATGTTTTAGTGTGGATTTGCTGGATAAACTTGTAGTTGATACCTTCGAAGAGATCACCCCTCAACTACCTCTAGAAGCTTGCATTGCCCAATCCAAAACAACTAAGGTAGATGAGCCAAAGAAGAATGAGTGTGCAGGTATTTAGAAGCATTCCAACCAATAAACACAAGCCAAGATCCAGAATTTGAAGATTTTGACATAGAAAAAGAGAAAGAAAAGGCAATAGTGGAAGAACCTCCAAAGCTAGAATTGAATCCCTTACCATCTCACCTTAAATATGTGTATCTTGGTGAATCAGAATTTTTTCAATAATCATCAATGCGAAGTTAAGTGAAGTGGAGGAAGAGAAATTGATTCGGGTGTTAAGAGAGCATAAATCAGCCATTGGATGGACCATTTCTAACATTAAAGGCATTTCTCCATCCCTCTGTATGCACAAGATACATATGGAAGATGATGTCAAGCCTAGAGTGCAACCACAGCAGAGATTAAATCCTTCTATGAAGGAAGTGGTGAGAAAAGAAGTGGTAAAACTCTTAGATGTAAGAAACATCTACCTTATTTCAGATAGCCCTTGGGTGAGTTCGGTGCAAGTGGTTCCAAAGAAACAATGTATTATGGTAATGAAGAATGAAAGCAATGAATTGATACTGACCAGGACAGTCATGGGTTAGAGGGTGTGCATTGACTATAGGAAGCTAAATGAAGCAACAAGGAAGGATCATTTTTCGCTTCCATTCATCGATCAAATGTTGGAAAGGTTAGCGGGGCATGTGTATTATTGTTTCTTGGATGGTTATTCAAGATATAATCAGATCCTTATTGCTCTTGAAGATCAAGAGAAGATGACATTCACATGTCCTTATGGTAACTTTGCTTATAGAAGGATACCTTTTGGGTTCTGCAATGCACCGACCACATTTCAGCGATGCATGATGTCGATATTCAGAGATATGGTGGAGTAGTTCATAGAAGTCTTTATGGATGACTTCTTCGTTTTCGGTTCTTCTTTTGATAATTGCCTTTCTAACCATTCTCTTGTTTTGCAGTGATGTTGATGCGTGTTTCCTACAACATGCAAATGTCGCAAGTATACTAGTCGCACAAGTAATAGAGTGATGAGTAAGAGTATCGTTCCCACGAGGATTGTTAGCTAATCACTAAGTTCTCTACCGTTTTCAAGTTGGAGCAACCAAAATCTTTTAGATAATTGGGAGCAATTTAACCTATTGCTAAGACAAATTCACTAACTGCAATTTAATTAAGAAAGCAAGATGTAAAATACGGATAAAATCAATTCAATTAAAAAGGGTAGGGTTTTGACTTCATTCGGATTTTATGGGTTGAACCTAAAATTTTACTAAATTCATATTCATAAGCAATGGTTGTAAATCGAATTCACTAAGGTGTTAAACATACCCTTTCGAGCTATGTTTCCTATTCTTCCTTATTAACCTTCCGCACCCAACAATTTGAAGGTTAACAATTCCGAACTCATTAAGCAAGAGAATCCTACAATGATTTCATTGATTCTTGCATCTATCTCTAGAATCCAATACTACAATGGTGATTACACAAGAAACCTAACATGATTCATTTCTCAATCTCATCATGTTCTTCATATAAAAGCATTAAAACTCAGAGTAAACACACAACCAAAGCATACTCATATGAAAATAAAACACTCCAACACTTAACCCATTAAAATCCAAATTACAATCAAAACCCTAACCCAAAATGGGTTAGTTCATAGCTAGATCAATAATACAACAACGAAAAACAAGAAAATCAATGTCTAGCATAATGAAAAATGAGATAAGAGATAAGAGATCTCCCCAAAAGATGAATCCCTCGGTTAGAATCGAATCTTCACCCTTGTTACAACTCAAAATCGCTGAAAATTCAGCCAAAAAATGTAAAAGCTGCTTAACCTTAAAAAAACGAAGTCCCTGGATAAAAGGCTAAGTGTTTCTTTTATACCTCACCCCAATTACCCAGCAAAAACACGCACAAAGTAAAACTGTGTGTTTAACAAAACTGAAAATAATGACCGTCGCCGTGGCAAAGAAGAATTCTTCGCGCGGCGAAGAGAGAATCAGACATACTGGTCTTTGGCCTACTTTGCCGCGGCGAAGCTTCTTGACAAGTTCTGAAATTACAGAATAGCCACTCTTCTTGCTTCTTCGCTTGATTCTCCGATTCTCGGTGCTCTCTCTCTTTGGAACAGACCTCATCGTGCTTTATCCTGCTTCAGAACTCTCATATCTTCTGAGATCCGCTAACTTCTGAGTCAAAAACTTCCAATTTTGTCCTTATTTGCTCCAAATGTCCATTTTAACCTGAAACACAAAATGTCAAGAATTAAGAAACAATTCAGGTAAAAATGCACTAGAAAAGTACCTGAAATCCGACTAAAAAGTCTAATGAAAACTGTATAATCCACGGATTATCAGATGTCAAGATACAAATCTAGTGGTCAACTGGGAGAAGTGTCACTTCATGGTTCAAGAAGGTATAGTGCTCAGTCACCGAATCTCAAGTAAAGGCATTGAAATGGATCGAGCCAAAACGGAAGTGATTGAGAAGCTGCCACCACCTACAAATTTCAAGGTTGTCTAAAGTTTCCTACGCATGCGGTGGGTTCTATATAAGATTCATAAAGGATTTCTCTAAAATCTCTAAACCCCTTTGCAACTTGTTTGTTAAGGATGCATCTTTTGATTTTGATGATGAATGCATGCATGCTTTTCAGAATCTTAAGAAATTATTAGTGTCTACACCCATTATTGCAGTTCCTGATTGGGAACTTCCATTTGAATTGATGTGTGATGCTAGTGATTTTGTGATCGGAGTAGTTTTAGGACAAAGAAAGAACAAGGTTTTGCATGTAATTCGGTATGCTAGTAAGACACTAACTGATGCACAATTGAATTACACCACTACTGAAAAAGAGCTTTTAGCCATTGTCTATGAATTTGACAAATTTCATTCTTATTTGCTAGGTGCTAAGGTGATTGTCTACATGGACCATTCAGTGCTCAAGCATCTGTTGGCAAAGCAAGAAGCAAAACCAAGGCTAATCAGATGGATCCTACTCCTTCCAAGAGTTTGATTTGGAAATTTGAGACAAGAAAGGGTCAGAAAATGTGGTAACAGATGATTTATCAAGAATTAAGCAACCGGTACGAGGAAGTGAGGAGGAAACTCAAATCAAAGAGACATTCCCAAATAAGAAATTGATGAGAGTTGAAGAATCACCTTGGTGTATGGATATTGCAAATTACTTATCATCAAGAGTGCTTCAAAATGGCATGAATTTCCAGCAAAAGAAGAAATTTTTCTCTGACTTGAAATTCTACTTTTGGGACGAACCATTTTTTTATAAACATTGTGCAGATAAGATGATATGGAGGTGTGTCCCAGAAGAAGAAATGGAGAGTATCTTAAGGCATTACCATGAGAAGGAAGTCGGTGGCCACTTTGGAGGAACTACAACAGCAGCTAAAGTCCTTCAATTTCGGTTTTATTGGTCAACTCTGTTCAAGGATGCTTTTCAGTTTGTTCAAGAATGTGACCAATGTCAATGGAGTAAAAATATATCAAGGAGGGATGAGATGCCCTTGAGTAACATCTTGGTTATGGAACTTTTTGATGTCGGGGGGATTGACTTCATGGGTCCTTTCCCGAATTCATATGGGAATTTGTATATCTTGGTAGCTATGGACTATGTTTTGAAATGGGTTGAAGCACTTGCATTACCCTCCAACAATGCCAAGGTGGTAGTGAACTTTGCGAGGAAAAACTTTTTCTCGAGATTTGGAGTATCAAGGGCAATCATTAGTGATGGAGGAACTCATTTTTGCAATAGGTAGTTTGAAGGTCTCTTGGGAAAATATGGAGTGACACATAGGGTTACTGCACCATACCATCCTTAGACTAGCGGGCAAGTGAAAAATTCAAACAGGGAATTGAAAAGGATTCTACAAAAGACGGTTAATGCATCTAGGAAGGATTGGTCACAAAAGTTAGATGATGCATTATGGGCATACTAGATTGCATTTAAGATTCCAATTGGCATATCCCCGTTTTGTCTTGTGTATGGCAAAGCATGTCACTTGTTAGTGGAGCTAGAGCATAAGGCATACTGGGCAGTCAAGATGCTAAACATGGATTTACAAGCTGCTGGGGAAGAAAGGATGCTTCAGTTGAATGAACTAGATGAGTTTCATCATGACGCTTATGAAAATGCCTGGATATATAAGGAAAAAACCAAGATGTGGCATGAAAAGCACATAGCAAAGAAAAACTTTGAAGTGGGTCAAAAAGTACTATTGTACAATCTAGACTTAGGCATTTTCCCAAAAAACTTAAGTCTAGATGGTCTAAACCCTTCATAGTTACACAAGTCTACCCGTATGGAGCCGCTGAGATCTCTCATGACGAAAAGGGTACCTTTAAAGTGAATGGGTAGCAATTGAAGATGTACATTGATGCCCATCAAATTCAACATCCTAGAATGAGACCCCAAGAGAAAGTCGAGCTTTCGACTATAAACAAGCGCTTCTTGGGAGGCAACCCAATGTTTTTCATTTTGATTGTTTTTGTGATGTTTTCATGTTGAATGTGTTTTTTTGAGTTAGAAGATAGTTAATTGATGTTGTTTTCATTGTTTCAGGTGAAAACCTACAAATTTGGAGAAGAATTTTTCCAATTTTCCCCCTAGCGAATTTTAGTTTTGCTGCAACATGAAATCTACTGGATTTTGAGGATGTTTGCTACGGCATAAAACTCATTGAATTTTGGGCAAGAAAACTTTGCAAGTTTTGCCGCAGCATCACGAATAATTGCTCAAGAAAGATTTTGAAAGCCTAGTTTTCGCTGCGGCTAAAACTCGATTCGCCACGGTGAAAGTGTAAAATTATTTTTTACTCGCTTTTTTTCTTCTTCTTCTCCGTGACATCAAACCCTAGCCTCCAAAGCACAAATTTTTCCTCTCAAATTTTCTACCTTTCCCAAGCATTTTCTCTGCAAATCACGCATCCCTCACTCTCCCTGCCCCCCGTAAAAAAAAAAAAAAAAAAAAAAAAAAATTCATCTAAGATCAATTTAGCAAGATTTATAAGGAGATTTGCAAACTTTTTGGGAAAACCCAAAGTTTCTCAAAAATTTGGGGCTTTCCTAATTTGAGGGCTAAGGGGAGTGATTGAAAGCTTAATCTTGGTGGCTTTGGTAAGATTCTTTGATCTTAAGCTTTGGTTGATTGATTTAGAGCTTTTTATTGTGGATTTGTGAAATTGTGTGAAATTTTAATTTGGGGATTTTTCTTGGAGTTGCGATTTTTTATGTTATTGTGTGATTTTTGAGTTGATTTGTTTGTGTTGGAGCTATTTTATATGTGATTTGTGTTGCGTTGATTGAGAGAAGATTGGGTTTGTGAAATATTGAATTCATTGTTCTGGGAAGTTGTGAAACATGGAGTTGTTTGTGGTGAAAATTTTGATGTGTTGTGTAGATTGTGTTGAGTAGAGAACTTTTGAAGTTGTGGGTTGGATTTCTTTATGGAGATTGTTTGAAGTATTGGCTAAATTTGGGCATTTGTGGATTGGTGTTCAATTGGGATGAAAAAGACAATGCATTTTAAGAGAACAACAAAAAGGAAGCAAGTGGACAATCGGTTTGTGAATGATAGGGCTAAGGAGTGGTATGAGGCCGAGGCCAAGAAGAAGGATGGGAAGATCATTCCAGAAAGGGAATTGAATGCTATTTATGCATCCGATTGGGCTCAGGAATTAGATTGGCTCACTTTTGTGAAGGAACCACCGTAACTAGCCTTAGAACCACTTGTTAGGGAATTTTATGCAAACCTCCCAAAGAGTCAAGATGGTTGTGTGTATGTTAAGGGTTTGCAAGTGTCGTTTAATGCTCAGATTATTAATGATTTTTATGGGATGAGCCTCGTTGGGCATGATGAGTGCAAAATCTGCAAGAACAATCCAAATTGGGATGAGATACTCAAGGTAATAGCCAAACTAGGAGCTTCTTGGAATGTTAGTTAGAAAGGAACAAGGAAATTAAATGGGAGTGATTTGATGGTTGTGGCATGGATTTGGCAATACTTCATTTATGAACGGTTGATTCCTATGACACATTTCATTTCACTAAACTTTGAGAGGGAAGTCTTACTCTACTACATCGCTACATAGAAGAAGATGAATGTAAGGGATATCATTTTCCACTACATTAAGCATGCAGCAAAGCTCGGTTGATCAAACTATGCCTTCCCGAACATTATCATGGACATCTATAAAAGGGAAGGAGTGCCATCTTTTGATGATGAGATGACCATTCATTCAACACCGATGCTTGACACGACATTCTACCATAAGCTAGAAGGAAGACAGAATGGCAGAGCATTAAGTACAGGTGCAAGTGTTAGAAGACCGAGAGTAGTTGCAACCATATCCAGACCTATAGTGAATGATCAACTGGAGCAACTCCAAGCCAAGATGAAGACAGTGAAGCTGCAACAAACATGGATGGGTAATCATATGAAGAAGATGTTCGAGATGTAGCAACACATCTACAACCTCCAAGGCTATGATGTGGCACAATTCCAATGGTAGGATTGGAATGAGTACAATGAAAAACACCCTGAAGATGCCATGGAAGAAGATGAGAAGGAAGAAGAAGAAGCCGAAGAGGATTGACCATGAAGCAATTTTTGTTCATTTTGTTTTGTTTTTATTTATTATGGTTGTAATGAGAACTTGGAGTTTATTTTTCTGATTTAGACTTTTTATTGCTTTTCTTTTTAGAGTTTAGATTAGTTTGAACGCTGAAAGGTTGAGATACTTTTTTGTAATAAGTAGTGGAGTTATCTAACACATGTAGGGTCCATAGGTTTTTCTTTGTTTGATAGATTTGGATGAACAAGAAACCAAGGACCAGATGCCAGGAGTTAACACGCGTCACATACTTCATAGATCCATCAGAGGAGCATTTCATAACCTCTAGCCTTTATTTTTCTATGCCATGATATGCATGAGGTGACACTAGGGACAATGTCATTATAAGTTTGGGGGTAGGAAAATTTAGGAAAATTTTGAAATTTTTGTGTTTAGTTAGTTTGTTTGTTTTAGTTCGAGATTATAATTCATTTTGTTTTAAGCGTTTTTGTGTGTGTTTGTGTTGTTGTTTCCTAGATGAATTGCATAAGTCTATGATGAGATTAGGATTGTTGGGGATACTATTATTGGAAAATGTGAAGCATTGCTTCAAGTTTAGGTTGGTTCACTAGATTGATCTAGAGGTTTGTTGGGTGGTTCAACCACCATTTTCATTCTATCAGCATGCTTAGATTCATTTTATATGGTTAGGTGAAGTCTTGATAATGTTGGTAGAATCTAGAACCTAGTTAAGAGGTGCTTGAGGCGAAACTCTAGGATTAGACATTATTGAGGAAATGATTTAGGCATTTTTGGGAATGTTTGACCCTTTCCTGCCAACCCATGAATGAATTTTTCCCTAGTCACCCATTCGAGCCTTATGAGATTATCATTGCCTTATTTTTCTTGCAACCGAAAATTGTCCAATCCCTACACCCTAAACACTTTATCATACACTTTAGGAGAACTTTGGACTTTGTGTATGGCATAAAAGAGCCGAAAGAGGTGTGAATAAATGATGAACCAAAAAAGACAAGTTTGGGGGTTGAAAGAGGGCAAGAAGAAGGGGCAATCCCCAATGATGTTATGAATTTGTTTATGAGTTCTTAAAAAAAAAAAAAAAAAACTATTTATAGTTTGTTCACTATGCTTGTTTCAACTTATGCATTCTTGTTACCAAAAAAAAGAAATGCTTAAGTTTGGGGGTTGTAAAAATGGTTGACATCTTGGTAGGGGGTTGAGAAAGAAAAAAGGGAGTGATGTGGCTCCTAGTGTTTTGCATAAGGAAACCGAGTTCTCTTACTTTGTTATCCTATCCTTTTCTTTGGAGTCCATTGCCCGAGCCTAACGATACAAGCCAACAAAGACCTTTTGATCCTTTGTGATGTCTAGTCTGCATTAGTGGAGAGTAGTTCGATACTTAGGCTTATGAAGTCTGCCACCATTTGATAAACTTTACATTCCTGCATAAAATAATCTAGGAAGTCAGAAGACGGATTGAAGTGGGGATTACTCACTTAGGGGGCCAATAGAGAAAGATAGTCAACTTAATTATGACTTCTTGGAGTGCTGAGTATTTTCCCGTAATACTGTTTCAACAATTTTTGAGACTTGCATTGTCAATTAATTCTAGGCAACTTGTTTTTATTTCATAGTTTTCCTCTTTTGTCATTTTGGTTTAAATTAGATTTTCCTTACATTTGTTTTGTTGTTTTTGTTTTTGATGCTCGAGGACGAGCATACCTTAAGTTTGAGGGTATTTGATAATCCGTATTTACACTATTTTTCTTGTTTATTTGGTAGAATTTTCATATACTTTCCTTTGAATTTAAGCCTGAATTGCTACTTAATTCGTTTATTTCATGTTTCAGGTCAAAAACGCATTTTCAGATTGAAGCGAAGCAAAAACGGGGTCATTCAATTCAAATTCAGGAGTTTTTAGAGTTTAGAGATATTCGGAGGTTGATTGGAAGCACCCTTGAAGCTCGGGGTAACGAGAAGGAAACAAAAAATTGAAGATTCAAGCGTTGAAGCATGTAAGGGTTGTTTCATAAATTCAACAAAATGAAGATGGAGTTTTGCCCCGACAAAGCATTTTCGCATTAGCGAAAAACTCTCAGGTTTAAATGTGTTTTTGCAGTTCGTCGCAATGCCGTAGTGAAAATCAAGTTCGCCACTCTGAATTCTAGAAAATTTTGTTTTTAAAAAATGATGCATTTTCCCGTTTTAGTCTTGAGTCCTAGAGTTAGTGGGCACTATAAAAAGAAAACTTAGCCCATTTTAGTGTGGAGGTTGACATTTAGGCAAAGGGAAGAGGAAAAAGGGATTTAAAGAGTTTGGGTCTCCAAACTAGGGAAGATTTTGTTTCTCTTTCTATTTCTAACATGTTGAACTCTATATTTATAGTTTATGTGATGTTTTTCTTTATTTTGAGCACAAACTAACTCATTTTTGGGTTAGGGTTTTGATGCAACTTGGATTACAATGGTTTAGTCTATAAATTTGTGTTGTTTTTTAGTTCTATTGCTTGGATTATGTGTTTATTCTTGTACTTAATGCAATTGGATATTGGGTTTTTGATTCAACTGAATGTTGAGCATGATGAGACTGAGAAGTGATTCATGTGTTAGCTTCTTAAGGTAAGCACTGTAGATTAAGCAAATGCTAGAGATAGGTTTAGCAATCTATGAAATCTTTATAGGATTCCACTTAGCTTAATAGACATTGAACTATTAATCTTCATTTTGTTGGGTGCGGAAGCTTAATAGGGATAAGTAGGAGAATACAGCCTAAGAAGGTGTATTCTACAACTTAGGGAGTTCGATTTATAATCCTTGCATGTGAATTTGAAAGCAATAGAAATTGTAGATTAAATTAGAGTATCATAGTGAAGTCGAAACCCTAACCTCTCTTGCCTTGAATTGAATTTGTGTTGATTAGTTTAGTTTTAATTTAAATTGTTTAATATTGTGCTTTAATTTTAGCTTTACTTTCTCCCGCAAATCCAAACATTTTTGTGCTCTTTAAATTAGTATTAGAATTAGGAAACTCGGTAAGTAGCACACAATCCTCATGGGAACAATACTCTACTTCATCATTATATTACTTTTTGCGACTAGTGCACTTGCTACATATGCATGTTTGTGAATGAACATGCATCATCTACCTCATGTTTGAGAGCCAAACCTTTGCTTGGTTTCTAATTGTCCCATCATTTCAGATTTAGCTCAAAGGTTTGAAGAGAGCCGATGAGTTCATCAATGTCCATAGAGTCCGTATCGCAGCATTCTTCTGTGGTGGTCCTTTTTGACATGAATGTCTTGGGAAGAGAGCAAAGAACTTTCTTGACAAGTTCAACATTAGAATAATTTTTTCCCAAGGCAAAACATTCAATAGACACATCGCAAATTCTACCACAAAAGTTAGTGATAGTCTTATCTTCATGCATCTTCAAACTTTCAAAATCAGTCCAAGTCTTCTAAGTCTATTTCGTTTAACAGCACTATTGCCTTCATTTTTTACTTGAAGCCTATCCCAAGCATCCTTGGAAAGCTCACAGTTAGCAATGACTTTCATTTGGTTCATATTGACAACATTGAAAAGAGCATGAACGGCTTTAGAGTTATAATTTGCAAGAGTTGACTCAGCAGCAGTCCAATCAACAATAGGTTTTGGTCCAAACACTTCATTTTCAACAATGATCGGGATTGTCCAACCATTCACAACCATGGACCAAACTCTTTCATCAATGGACTTAAGAAAAGTACGCATCCTAGGTCTCCATGTATAGTAGTTAAGACCTTTTAATGGGGGTGGTCTATGAGCTGACCTTAAGTAAAGATGTCATGATGGTAAACACTAAGAGAAACATGAGCACAACAGATTGATGTGCACAAACGAACAAGTAGCATACCTAAATTAAACACGTCAATAGACAAGATTTTAACCAAACACAAAACCAATCAGATGCACACGAAAGCAAACAAAATGCATGAAGATCAATTGAAAGAACTTATTAGAACAAGCTCTGATACCACTTGTTAGAGTTGGTGACCTCTAATTAATGTTTAGGTACACATTTTTAAAGTGCAGTAGAAGTTTTTAACAAGATGATTAATAGTTATCAAGTTAAGCATGAATCAACATCCATAAACAATAAATGTAAACCGCACCAGCATATACATGGGTTGGCTAAAACCACTCTTAGCCTATATCCATGGGACACGTCCAGATCGAAGCAATTCCACTAAACAACAAACATTATAACATATAGTTCAAAATTGATTTTAGCTACAACAAAGAGAACTTCTTGTTCTAGCTACACTAAACACCACCCTCTAAATCTCTAATGTCTTGTTGCTCCAAAGACCTCTTCACGTTGGGAACACGCCCCAAGAACACTTGAGCTCCATCGAAGCTTCACAGGCCAAAGCCACACTCCAACCACCAGTCAACAAGTACATGAGATGAAGAAAGTTTGACACAATAACATAAGGTGAACCTTTGAGGAATAAAACTCTCTGAAAATTTCAGAGCAGAAGCAAATAAAATATCAAAAGGTTAGCTTTACAAATGAACAAGAATGAAGATGATATAGCCCAATTTCATGCTTCTCAATTCTTGCCAAGTCAGCAAACAAGGGCTAACATATGTTGGTCCAAAAATGGAAAAGATTCCACCAATCTTTTGGGACCACAACCAAAAAGGAAAAAGCTTATTTCCTTGGACCACAAGAGGATATTGGGACACCTATAGGTGGTCTTCATGACAGCACAAAAGATGGACAAAAAATATCTCAACTGATAAAGATAAAACCACAACTTGTGAAAAATGAGTCAGACATGCGATGTTAGCACAACAGGAAAGTGTGTGTGCACACTCTGCTGTGCGCACACATGAAGTAAAATGCGAAATGAAATGGAACATGCATATGTCTAACATAAGTGTGCAAGCACACATCCATTGTGAACACACATGAAATGAAAATGCAAAAGGCATAAGCCTGACATAGCTGTACATGTGGAGGACAAAAAGAATTCTAACTTTTTGTTGGACCACAAACATATATTTTCTCTTTCTTATGGGACCACAGATAGAGCCTTACAACCTTTTAGGACCACATAAGGAAATTGTGACACCTGTAAAGTTAGGTCACACAAATATATCATGAATTAAAATTAGCTTGATGGGCAAGACAACAAAGAGAAAACACCACTTGGAAAATTTGTTAGACAGCAGATGCTTGCACAAAAGAACGATGTGTGCACATATTTGCTTAAAAACTCATTGTCCACCATAGCATAAGTTTGACAAAAATATCAACAAATACAGTTGATGTAAGTTTTACTAACTTCCTTATATTTTGTTATTTTGTTGGTCATATAGGTAATGGTGTTGAGACTCCCAACAAATTGGAATGTGTTATGCCAAACCATTTGTCTCTTTAGTTATTAATGGTTTTCTAATGTAGAACAATTAAAATGCGTGTTGGAATTGATATTTAACTAAGTCGTACTCTGCACCCTTTTTTATTGTTAATTTGTTAATCATATAGGTAACAGTATTGTGATTGCCAATTGTTGAAACGAATTATGCCAAACCATTAGTTTTTTTAATTATTACAAGTCCTGTGGTTTGAAACCATTATTTACCTTATAATTTGCAGATGCAAATTTCTACACAAACAAGCAAACTTAAAGGAAGTCTTACATAGAAGAAACATCTTCAAGCAACGACACAAATTGCCAACAATAACAACAGTTGGACTTTCAATTTTAAAGATGCTTGCAGGAGTAGAAAATAAACATGCTTCGTTATTGCTTGGAACACATTTGTTATTTGTTAAATAGGATATAGACATAGGATTACAACTGCTGATTGCAGCTTGCAAACAAAATAACATGCAAGCACTATAATAGACCACCATTGCTCTACTCACCATCTATGATGATATAGGTATAAAAATTCTAATGAAATTAGTAAAACAACCAAATCATTTCCACAAAATGAAAAATTGTAGGGAAGTTTTCAAACCCATGACTCCAATTGCAACAATTCTCATTAAAAGAAGAATATTTCAGACTTGCTACAAGGAAGATCAAAATCTTATACAATGGGATAGATCTTTGTCACCACAAAATATCACATGCCGAAGATGTAATGTAGATTACGAAATAATATGTATTAAATTCAATTTTTAATAAGTTTCTTATGTAATTTCTTTCACATCAAAATTTAAATGCCTTTTAATTTAAATTTGGTAACAAAAGTTATAACTCATTGAATTGCCTAAAATTAATCGAAACATTTATTATTCTTCCTATTTCCCCGATAAATATATGTAGATATTAAAATTGAATGTGAATATGAAACTTTTATATTGATGTTACTATGAAAGAATTAAACACATACTGTAGAGATACACCAAAAATAAATCAACATATATTCTTATGTTAATTAACAAGTTTTAATTAAAGTTTTTAAACATTCAATAAACCATAATCATTCCAAAATATGATTCTAAATATATTATTATGTAAGTTTGTAAGATAATTCATGTCAAACTTAAAATAATTTTTATATATAAAGTTATGAGAGGATGTAAAATTCTCTTTTAACTAAGAGGTATTTTAATTGTTGATTTTTTAACCATGAAAATTCTGTTGGAGTAGCTGCCTTAGAGCCAATCAATTATTGTGGAATTGACTCTTTGTAATAATATTTATTAATCAATAAATGTCATTATCCACTATATCACGTAAATCATATTATATGTATTGATATATGTCCTTAGGATGGTAGAACCGTGACGAGAGTATCAAGTGTTTCAAATCTTGATAGTGAGAACCCTATGATCACATATGGTGGCCATTCTAGAAATGTCCGTAGCCTTAGTATTATTCTGACCAAGGAAATAGATAATACAATAAGGCTATCATAGTGTTGAATGACCCTATCGAAAGGCAGTGACTGATCTCACTTGTCAAGGTTGTTTGCCAACAACCTGGTGCGACACATGGGTGCTTGTTGTAAGCAAGTTCATTGGACAAACCCACCAAAGGATTCCATGTGGATGGTAACCCTAGTGTCTATGGAATAAATCCTCTAACGGTTGGTGGTACATGTGATCCTTAGACTTGAGATCACCAGAGCACGTTGTGCACCAATTCATGTAGTTTGACACTAGCCCAACATAGCTCTATTCAGAGCTATCAATATCGTAGTGATTGGCTACATTGAGAAGTGTATTGAGACTATGGTGGATCGACAAAAGATTCATCACTCTTAGGTATGGGAGAAGTTATCTCACGATGCAATTCAATAAATGGCAATGACACTAAAGTTGTGGCCATAGTGGGATTGAGTTGTTGCTCAATCCAATTTAATATTTCTGTCATTGTTCCATTAACTGAATACAAACATGTTGAGGATATCTGAGGTTGCCACTAATTTTGTACCTCAGTCTTGACGAGATAACAATTGATGAAAGGATTTGATTGCACGATAACCATACCGTTGATAGGCTGCGGTTTCGCTAAATCTGAATCTATCGGGTGGCTATGATGCCCTGCAAGGGGCCAATCTTTGTCTGTGTGTAGTGAAATGATTAATTAGTGTTAATCGCTGTAATATTCTTTCTAGCTGTATACTTGGAAGGTATAAAATGAAAACTTACTAAATATATCATAGAAAAACATATATGGATATAAGGTAGTGGGCCCAAAAATAGTATTACTTTATATGCAAATCTCTACATCAAGTACCATAGTCACAAAAATAAACTAAAAAATACAGTCCGGCAGTGTTGCCTTTCTCCTCCGCTACTTGACATCCCATCCGGCCGCATCTCATCTATTACCTGCAAAAACAGTGAAATCAACGGGGTGAGTACTAATTGCTCAGTAAGTAAACCCATAACACTTCTATTCTTTCTCCGTTACTTAGATTCTGAATTTTCTTTCCTTACACCAAGCTTCTCTATTCTTCTCTGTTTTATACAATTCTAGTTTCTCACTTACCCATATGTAAGCACAAACAGGGAAACTAACTCGGAATAGTAGAAATGGCATGATACATATGCACAAATGCATAAACTTTTCTATGCAATACATTTTCTTTTCTGTTTTTCTGTTTCAATTTTCTCTTTTCTATTTCTCTTCTTTCTTTCTTTTCTTTTCTATTCTTTCTTTTCTTTTCTATTCTTTCTTTGCCGATCGGACTCGGTTGAGGCATGGATTCAAAACCCTAGCCGTGTGAGTGGGTACAGTCCTCATCTACATGCACTTCTAACGAACTGTACAAATTCTTCTCTCTTATTCTGAGGCCGCTCACTAAAGGCGGCATGCATGTAGGTATGCTCTGCTGGGTATAGTCCTCATCCACATGCACTTCTAATGGACTGTACAAATTCTTCTTTCTTATTTTGAGGCTGCTCACTAAAGGCGGCGTGCATGTGGGCTATTCTTCTTCTTGATCACTCATGGGTTCCCCATCACAACAACCTTCTCTTCTCTTATCTTTTTACATTTCTTTAAATAAAATTTCAGATTTGAATTATTCTTTAATTATGTTTCTTAAAACAATAATGCTACATTTAATTTCTTTTCTTTCTTTCTTTTTATTCTTTAATATTCTCATACATGTATATGTGCATGTAATTATGTTCATTCTTTGCTATTCCTTTCTAAATGCAAATGCTCAAATGTAAGAATGCATTATGACATATAAAGATATCATTATGGAACTAATATTCTCTACCAACAACATATTTCCATAACAAGGTAATAATCTAACATACTCATATATATATATGAGTAAGTTAGATTATTACCTTGTTATGGAACTAATATTCTCTACCAACAACATATTTCCATAACAAGGTAATAATCTAACATACTCATATATATATATGCACTTCACTTTAACATTTCATCAAACACTTTAAATGCACAAGCAAAACTCTAAGTTGTCTACACTTCTCCATCTAGCTCAAGCCACCATAATTGGAGTAAAAACTCCTTAAGGCCAACAACCACCCTAACCGAAATTCATCCTCCACTATTCCACATCCATTCTTTCATATTTCATCAAAAATCCCATCAACTCCACATATAATTACATCACTTCTCAACACATATTAATAAATCAATTCTCATCACATACTAATAAATCAATTCTCATCACATACTAATGAATCAATTCTCATCACATATTAATAATTCACTTTTCATTAACATGAGATTCACATATCAAACAACCTCAATTTCATCCGTAATTCTCATCATCCAAACATACATACAACATAAAATAAATTTCTCTACACAGGTATTTATCCAATCAAAGCTAAAGTTGGATTTACTTACCTTGAATTTGAGCAACTCCAACACTATAATCTCTCTTTGGTAGAATTCCCTTTCCTTTTAAACCCTAAGCATATACAACCATAAGAATTAAAAAATTTAAAATTTAATCTCACATCTTGGTGCAAGAATCTTACCTTTGGATGCTTAGAATTGAAAATCTATCAAAATTGAGCTAAAATCCTATGAATTTCCTTTAAAATTTAGTGAAGGAATTTGAGAGAATTGGGAGTGAATAGAGGGGGAGAGTGGCTATGGTTTCTCTTCTTGAATTCTTATTACATAATATACATATATATATATATATATATATATATATAAGAGTGTGAGTGTGAGTGTGAGTGTGTGTGTGTGTGTGTAGTTTCCCATTTTACCCTTGCACTTTCTAAAAATTCCATCTATGTCCCTTAGTCGATTACAGAAATGCCCTCATTTTTATTAACTTCTCCATGTTATTCTACTTCTTTTCACTCCCTACTTTTTCAACTAATTATGAGTGAAAAGACCATTTTACCCCTAATGAAGGTTTAAGGAATTTTTTTCACACTTGTTCAAGATAACTTTAACAAAATTCAACTAAGGGTATTAGGGCATAAATAAAGTTACATACTGTAATACTTTCTCTCTAGCTAGTCTACTCGAAAAATAACAGTAAAACTCACTAAATATATATAAGAAAATATACATATAGATGAGGATAAAATAATGGGCCCATAACTAATTTTTTCTTTATATACAAATCTTTACATAATATAATAAAGTCACAAAATAGTATCTCAACAATGTCACCAAACCCTTTCGCTTCTTGACGTTCCGTGTGACCACGTCTCACCTATTACCTGCAAAAATATTGAAAACAACAGGGTGAGCACTAATTGCTCAATAAGTAAATCCGTTATGCTAAAACACTTGCTGCATTGTAACTACAACATGCAATAATAGCAAGTGCACTAGTCTCCTTAAGTAATAAAGTGATGAGTGAGTATCGTTCCCACGAGGATTGGTTGCTAAGCACTAAGTTTTCTACTATTTTCAAGTTGGAGCAATCAAATTTGTTTGGATTAATGGGAGAAAATTAAACTTAAAACTAAAACAAAAATTGCTAATATTCAAAGCTAAATTATGAAAGCAAGATTAAAAACAAGGTAATAACAATTTAAACAAACGGGTAGGTTTTGACTTCATTCGGACTCTATGGATTAAACCTACGGATTATGCTATTTCCATATTCACATGCATTGATTGTAAATCGAATTCTCTAAATTGTAAAACATACCTTCTCAAGCTATGTTTTCCTACTTTTCCTTATTAAACTTCCGCACCCAACAATTTGAAGATTAATAGTTCTAAGCTCATTAAGCACATGGAATCCTAGATTGATTTCATTGATTCTTGAATCTATCTCTAGCATTCAATACTACAATGGTGATTACCCAAGAAGCTTAACATGACTCATTTCTCAATCTCATCATGTTCATCAAATAAAAGCAATAAAAATCAGAATAACCACACAAACCATGCACTAGCATATGAAAATAATGAAAATCAATTACTCAATCCATGGAAATCCGAATTACATCAAAACCCTAGCCCAAAATGGGTTAGTTCATAACTAAATCAAAATACACAGCAAGAAAAACAATAAACTCAAGGTTCAACATATTGAAAAGAGAGAAAAGACAAGAGATCTCCCCCAGTTGAAGAATCCACCAGATTCAATCCCAAATCTTCTCACTTTTCAACCCAAAATTCGTCAAATCTAAACGAAGGAGAATGAAAATAAGCTGTTCTAGACTAAAAAACGACCTTCTTCTCAAAATGGCAAAGTTTTGCTTTTATACCTCGCCCAAAAACCTAAGACTTTGCCTAAAAATGAAACTATGCATTTTAAAGAAACTGAAATTTGCAGACTTCGCCGCGGCGAAGAAGGAATCTTGCCGCGGCGGCGAACTAAAATTAATTCTTGTGCGTAACTCATTTCGCCGCGGCGAATCTTCATGAAGAATTTTGAAATTACAAAATTGCCTTCCGCTTGCTTCTTTGCTTGAATCTTAGATCTTCGATGCTCTCCCATGGGAACAAGCTTCATAGTGCTTTACTCTGCTTCAGAACTCTCCCAACTTCTGAGACCCGCTTACTTCTGAGTCTAGAAACTCCAATTCGCTCATTATTTGCGCAAAATGTTCATTTTGGCCTGAAACACAAAATGTAAAGAATTAAGTAGCAATTTAGGCATAAATGAACTGAGAGCCTAAAAGCCTAAATAAAACAGTATAATCCTCGGATGATCAAATACCCCCAAACTAAAGACATACTCGTCCCCGAGCATCAGGTACAAAAAAAATGAAAGAAAAACAACAAACGCTCAAACAAATGCAAAACAGCAAAATTAACAAAAATTTTAAAAAGAAAGACATAAGACTCAACTCAACACAACGAGCTGCCTAGAATTTATGCAAGTCTCAAAGGTTGTTGCAAAATTATTACTAGAAAAATGTTCAACACTCCAAGAAGTTATAAGTTGCATCGACTATCTTTCTCTATTGGTCCCCCAAGTAGGTGATCCCCACTTCAATCCACCTTCTGACTTCCCGGATTATTTTATGTAGGCATGCAAAATTTATCAAATGGTGGCAGACTCCATAAGCCTAAATATCGAACTACTCTCCACTAATGAGGATTAGACATCGCTAAGAATCAAAAGGTCTTTGCAAGCTTGTAACGTTAGGCTCGGGTAGTGGGCTCCAAAGGAAAGGAAAGGATAAACAAACAAGAGAACTTGGTTTCCTTAAAGCAAACACTAAGTCTTAATCCAACCCCCACTTCCTTTCTCAACCATCACTCAAAATGTCAACCATTTAACAACCTTCAACCATGAACAATTCTTATTGTTGCTATTGTAATGCAATTCTCGAAATAATTTTTTTTTTCTTTTTACATCAAAATAACAAAATTGAGGTTAATTACCTCTCTTATTCTTCTTGCCCTTCTCACAACCCCTAAACTATTCTTTTAGTTCATTCAAACAACTCTTTTCTTTGTGTTTGCATTGGGTCCAAGATTCTCCTAAAGGGTATGATAAAGTGTTTAGGGTAGTTGGATTGGAAAATTTTTGGTTTGCAAGAAAATAAAAAGCAATGATAATCTCATAAGGCTCAAATGGGTGACTAGGGAACAATTCATTCGTGGGTTGGCTGGAAAGGCTCAAACGTTTCGAAAAATGCCTAAATCATTTCCTCAACAATGAATATTCCTAGAATTTTGCCTCAAGCATTTCTCTACTAGGTTCTAGAGTCCACCAACACTATCAAACTTTACCTAACCACATAAAATGAATCTAAGCATGCCGAAATAAATGAAAATGGTGGTTGAACCACTCAATAAACCTCAATCAAAATTCAGTTAATCAACATAAACTTGAAGCAATGCTTAACATTTTTCAACAATAAAATCCCAACAACCCTATTCTCATCATTGATTTATACAATTCATCATTGGCTTACACAACAAAACCAAATAAAATAAACAAAAGTCCAAAAATTCTCAAATTTTTTGCTACCCCCAAACTAAAGATGACATTGTCCCCAATGTCACATTATGCACAAATTAGGAATAGAAAAACAAAATAGACAAAGGTACGAGATAGTTCCCTGATTAATCCGTGAAGTTAAAGTTTTGCTCAACAGTGTGCACACCCGGTCCTTGACTTTTCATCACCAAAGTATGTAAAAACAATTGAAAATTATGGTATCCACTGTGTTAGAAAAATTCACTAACTAATTTGAAAATATTACAACCCTAATCTCGTCTTTACATCAACTATAAAATTAAAACAAAAATTAAACAATCCAAAACAAAAAGTATCAACTGAGTTCAATGTTTGAAATGAAATACAGAAACAACTAAAACAAACAAAAATAACAAACAAAAACAGGTGCTCAGGTGCTCATTCTTTGGCCTCCTCGTCTCCCCAAGGGTCGTCCTCTTCTGAGTCAGAACCCATCCATTCATCTAAATCCCTGTCAGCCCATTGGAATTCCGAAGTATTAACGTTGAGCTTGGTGAAACTACTCCCTGCATGTCATACATCATCTGGGTTTGCTCTGCTAGCCAATCCTAACGTTTTGCCATCTGTTTCATCTGACCCATCATCTGCTGCATCATTTCCCTCATAGTGGTTGTGGAACTGGATGATATGGGAGCGCCTTGTGTGGTTCTCTGTCGTTTTGTCCCTACGCTAGGTTGCTCATCGTCTGGACGTTCAAGATGCTTGTGATAATAGTTTGAGTTGAGAATTGGGGCAGCATGGATAAGTGTCTCATCATCATGTACCTCGATTCCTGCTTGAGTGCACAAAGCTATAATGAGATGTGGGAAAGGGTAACTCCCTCGCCTTGGTTTTGCTACATGCTGAATGTTGTTCAGGATAATTTGTGCCACATCCATTCTCTTTCCTGTGGCAATAGAATAGAGTAATAATGCCTTCTCATAAGTCACTGTACTATAGTGCGTTTCTAGCATCATCCTCGCACTAATAAAGTACTGCCACAACCGAGCTACCGGTGTCAAATTAGTTCCCTTGATGCTCTTCTTACCTTTTTTTGAAACCTCCCAAGTGGTGTTCGGTTTTGTAATGACCGGAAGAATAATATCATCCTTAAACTGTGTCTTCCTAAAATCCTCATAATCATTATGGTCAATCTTAGGCAGGTTATAAAATTCATTGATGACCTTTGCAGTAAATGCCACATCAGTACCCCTCACAAACACAACACCAGATTCACACTCCGGGAGGTTGGCATAAAACTCTCTCACTAGTGGCTCTACAGTCGCTTGTGCAGGTGCACTCATAAATAGTTCCCAACATCTCCCTCGACTCCAATCCACAGCCTGGCTCGCGGTCAATCCCCGCTCAGGAATAAATCCTTTATCTTTCCTTTGGGCCGCCCCTTCATAGCGTGTCTGAGCCTTATCATTTACAAACCGGTTGTCCACTTTATTTCCTTTTCCTTTACCCTTTGATGGTACCTTGAGCGGCATTTTCCGAAAACTACCAATCACTCAAAATTCAACTAAAAAAAAATTCAACCCTAAGCATCCCACGACAACCACAATCAATCCTGCAAAAATGGACAACACTTCCAAAATTTTTGCACTTAGACCCCCAAACTATGATTCTTCCAAACTCAACCAAACACTCCAAAATTCAAATCCCACACTCCTCAATACCACACTATGCACAATCAACACTTCCTCAAACAAAATCAACGCACAATAGCACAAAAATTTCACAACTCAACAAACAATCAATATTTTCAAATCCATAACTGTAAACTCAAAATTATGTGATTAAAAGCTTAGGGAACTTGAAATATTACCAAAACTAGGGAGTATTCACCACCAATTTAGTCAAAATCATCCGAGATTGCAAAACCCCCAAATTCTTGAACCTGCAAATTTCTTCAATTTTTCGCAAAGATCTTTGTTAGAACGAGTTGTTTTGGTGTTTAGGAAGGTTAAGGAGTGAGAAACTTTGCTGGGAAATCACTGGGAAGGCTTTGGATTGAAGTAGGGAAATTTCTCTCTCGAATGTGTTTGAGAAGTTTCACGAAAAATGAAAGGTCGCGATAAGTATTTATAAAAACCAGGTTTCGTCGCGGCGAAGAACAATCTTCGCCGCGACGAAGTTCTTCACTTTAAAACCCTAGAATCCTAACCCAATCGATGCCACAGTGAAGACAAATTCTTCGCCGAGGCGATGAGCTTTTCTTCTCGCGGCGAAAAATTACAAAAGTTCATTGCCTCGGTGAAGAACAATCTTCGCCATAGCGAATTTTCCCTTAGTGAATTTTTGCCCAACTTGCTTCACCGCGGTGGAAAAATATAGAGGCGCATCGCCTCAGCGAAATAAATACTTCGTTGCGGCAAAGTCTGGGACTTTCCGAATTCCAAAATTTTCAAAATGTGCTTCGCCGTGGCGAAAACTAGAAAATTCCATTTTCCGCCTTGATTCGATAATTCGCCTGAAACACCCAAAAACACACAAATTAGACTTCATCTAAAAATAATAAGAAACTAAGCAATTTCAAAATAATAAATAACAACAAAAAATGAAAACACTTGGGTTGCCTCCCAAGGAGCGCTTATTTATAGTCGGAAAGCTCGACTCGCTTAAGTTCTCATGTCGGAATGTCAAGCCGGAGGGGAATTGACTTGCAACTCATCACTCCGTTGATGTATGGCTTTAACCTCTGGCCATTGACCTTAAATGTGCCTTTTTCTTCATGTGACACCTTCATCGCTCTGAATGGGTAAACTCTTGTAACTATGAAGGGTCCGGACCATCTATACCTAAGCTTTTCTTGGAAAAGCCTAAGTCTAGAGTTAAACAACAACACTTTCTGACCCACTTCAAAGTTCTTCTTCCTGATATGCTTGTCATGCCACTTCTTGGTCTTTTCCTTGTACATCCTAGCATTCTCATAAGCTTTAAGATGGAACTCATCGAGTTCATTCAAAGTCAATATCCTTTCCTCCCCAACAGCTCGTAAGTCCATGTTTAGTTGCTTGACTGCCCAGTATGCTTTATGCTCGAGTTCTACCGGCAAGTGACATGCCTTCCCATAGACCATCCTGAATGGAGATATATCAATCGGAGTCTTAAATGCAGTTTGGTAGGCCCATAATGCATCATCCAATTTCTATGACCAATCTTTCCTAGATGCATTAACTGTCTTTTCTAAAATTCCCTTAAGTTCTCTATTCGACAGTTCCACTTGCTCGTTCGTCTGTGGATGGTAAGGTGTTGCAACTCTATGTTTCACCCCATACTTTCCCAACAGGGCATCAAATTGCATATTGCAAAAGTGCAATCCTCCATCACTAATGATTGCCCGTGGTACTCCAAATCTTGAGAAAATGTTCCTTCTCACAAAATTAATCACTACCATGGCATCATTAGACGGCAATGCAACTGCTTCCACCCACTTTGATACGTAATCCACTGCTACCAAAATGTATGTGTTCCCAAAAGAATTTGGGAAGGGACCCATGAAGTCAACTCCCCACACATGCAGGTACATGATTTAAATTATGTTTTATAGCCCTTAGTTAATTTTTATTAAAATTATTTTAAGAGAATATGAAGAAAATGCCTTAAACTTGTATTAAAGGGTAAAATGGTCTTTTCACTCAAAATTAGTTTAAAAAGTGGGGAGTGAAAAGAGGTAGAATTTCATAAAGAATACAATAAAAATGAGGGCATTATGGTAATTGACTATGGGACAAGGATGGAATTTCTAAAAAAGTGTAAGGGCGGAATGGGAAAGTGAGTTTATAAAATAAGATGATAAGGGTTTGTAACCCTTATTTCCTTCATTCCACCGCCACACTGCTCCCCCATTTTCTCTCAAATTTTCATTCAATCCTCCAAGGATTTTGAGGGCTTTTGAGTGATTTTTTATACGGTTTTCATTCAAGACTTCAAAAGGTAAGATTTCATGCTCTTTATCTATGATTTATTTGTGTAAAAGTTGAGTTCTTATGAAGTTTATGCTTAGGGTTAGAAGAAGTTTTGAATCCAACAAGAGTAGAGAGCTTAGTAGAGAAGGCTCAAGCATAAGGTAAGTAAATTCCACTCAAAATCCAACTCAAGTTAAAGTTTAAGAATTCAAGTGAGTAGAGATTTCTTTTAAGTATGCATATGTTATGGTTATTGAGAAATTGAGATGAGATTGATGGTGAATTATGCTTGTTGTTAGATATATATGAATATGAGAAGTGTATGTGATGGTTTGATGATGATTTGATGGATTTATGAATGAGTTCAAAGTTGATTTTATGGAGAGATTTCCACCATGAGAAGGGTGGATTGTGTTGATAAAATTTGATAGAAGTATGGATAGCTTTAGAAGAATTTGAGAGGAATATTTGAAGTGTGTTTTCTTTGCAGGATGTGTGATGATTTAAAGGAGTTGAACTCCAATTTTGGATGGTTAAGAAAGAAGTAGAATTATAGTTAAAATAGAGTTTATGTATGCACACATATTGTTTGATGAAATGCCTAAGTGAAAACTGACCTGTCATAGCCTTGACATTCTGAGTGATTTTTAGGCATCTTACAAATTGAACTGGGTTGAGACCAAAGCATAAAAGTTGTAGCCCTATCTCTAAACTTTAAAACAAGACCAAAATCGTAGTAATTCAATGTGTATAACTCAATTGATGCCCTCTTGAGTGTGACCTGCGCAGAATGACTATCTTGATGCAACATTGCATTTGTGCATTTCATAAGTGCCTTAAGTAAGAAATTTTAAGCATGAACCATCCTTATACATTAATTGTGAATTGAGAAGTAGCTTGAGAAAGAGTAGAAAACTTTGTGAATGAACTACTCTAAGAGTAGAGAGAATGAGAAAAACACAAAGAGTGGGTTGGTGCTTTGTGAACTCCACCTGGCAGTCACGAAGAGTGGGTTAGTGCTTTGTGAACTCCACCCGGCCATGCCTCCAGTAGGATGAGGCCATGACATTCAAGTGAGAAAGAATAAAGAGAGAATGAGTAGAGTCACGAAGAGCAGATTGGTGCTTTGTGAACTCCACCCGGCCGTGCCTTCGGTAAGATGAGTCCGTGACTTACAATAGAAAATTAATAAAAGAGAGCTGTGTGAAAGAGAAACAGAAAGAGAAAATAAATGAGACGAGAAGTGTGTAAGGAAAGAATTAAGAAAAAGAGTTACAGGGATAGACGAGTAAAGGATTTACTTACTGAGCATTATTTTTGTGCTCACCTCGTTGTTTTTCTTTGTGTTTACAGGATCTAGGTGAGGACGCGATCGGATTGGCGTCGGCAAGTGAGGAGCAATAGCTACACTGTCCACTATTTTTGATAACTTTTTGTAAATTAATATCTTATTTGGTAATAAGAATGTTTATATGTACCAAAAGAAAATTTTGGGCGCATCTATTTTTGTTGATCTAAATGTATTTTACTTTATGTATTTCTATGAGTATCCTAGTATAAAGGAGTTATTTGTAGAATTACGCACGATTCAGCGTTAAAAACACTACATCACAATTCATGCCGTGGCCTGGTTTTATCACACTGTGGTGCACAGTAGGAACAGAATTGCACCACAACGAAGTTTTATTTCACCACGGCGTAAAACCAGCAACTTGCGCTTTTGACGACCCATTCATGCCATGTCATATTACACTTATGTCGCGGCACAATCACACAATCTCACGATTTAGTGCGCTACTTCGTCGTAACCATGCCACGACATAGTTCTATTACGTCGTAGAGCAAATGCACGTTTTCACATTTGACAATGACTTTGCTCTGCAGTGAAGTGTGTTAAGAAATGATCATACATGGTAGCAGAAAACAAAAATTATTTACATCATAGATCATTCCTTAGAACCAAGATCAGGGCAAAAATTTATAGTTTATACATAATATTAGAATCTGCAGATTTTCAGTTTAGAGTTTAAAAAATCATACGCACATTTGGAGGCTCCTCCAACTTGTTTCTGAACGTATTTCGCTACCAACCCAAGAGTAGGATCGAACCAATGTAGTCCGCACAAAGATAACCCCAAGGAACTAAAGAGGGATTTGCTAGATCCTCTTTAGCCTTTAAGAACCAAGAAGAAATCAAGCAAACTTTGATTTCAAGCAAAAATGCAAACTGGCGTGGAAGAGAGAATAAAGAGGCTAGAATTTTAGTCTAAATGATTGAATGAAAGAATCAATTTAATTCACAAAGTGTTGCACTTATATAGTGCACACTTTGCCCTATTCCATTATGGAATAGCCTTGGGCTCCAACCCAAACACCTCTTGTATCCAAATAGCCCCATTTAGATATTTTAATTTTAATTATCATTATCTCAATTAAATTCAATTAATATATATATAATATATTAACATTTAACAATAATGATAATTTATTTAAATATATGTGAACAATATTTAAACGTAATCTCACTTATTTAATTTTAATATCAAATTAAATAAAGGCTACGACCTCAGCAAATTTAATTGTACTGTGAGATTACTAAAATACTATTTTGCCTAAAAAGACAAAAACACCCTTCTTATAAATTGGTTCTTAAATTATCTTCTATGTATGTGACCTTAGGCTCCTTATCATACTGGCAGTGTGTAGTATCGCGATTAACACCAATTAATCGTCTCACTACACACATACCAAGATTGGCCCCTATTAAGGTATCATGGCCACCCGATAGATTCAGTATTCTGATTCAGATTCAGCGAAGCACCTACCAGTCAACGATATGGTTACCGTACAATCCAATCCTTTCATCAATCATTATCTCAATGAGACTGAGGCATAGAAATAGTGTCAACCTCAGTTACTCTCGATATGTATGTATTCAGTTACTGGACCAATGACCGGAATTATAATCTGGATAGAGCAACAACTCAATCCCACTGTGGCCATAGTTTTAGTGTCATTGCCATTTACTAAATTGCGTTGTGAGATAACTTCCCCCCATACCCGGGAGTGATGAATCCTCTGTCTATCCACCATAGTCTTGATACACTTCTTGATGCAGCCAATCACTATCGTATTGACAGCTTTGAATAGAATTGCATTGGGCTAGTGTCAAACTGCACCAATCGATGCACAAGGCGCTTCGGTGATCTCAAGTCTAAGGATCACATGCACCACCATTCGTTAAAGGATTTGTTCCATAGACACTAGGGTTACCATCCATATGGAATACTCTAGTGGGTCAGTCCAGTGAACTTGCCTACAGCAAGCACCCATGTGTTGTACTAGGTTGTCACCAAACAACCTTGACAAGTGAGATCAGTCACTGCCTTTCGACAAAGGTCGTTCAACACTATGATAGCCTTATCGTATTATCTGTGCCCTTACTTTAGAATAATACTAGGGCTACGGACGTTTCTAGAATGGCCACCATATGTGCTCATAGGGTTCTCACTATCAAGATTTGAAACACTTGATACTCTCTATTAGGAAGCGATCCATTTACGTAACGGAAAAAAAAAACTTTTAACAATACGGATCGTTCCATAGAACCAAGATCAGGGCACAAATCTATAGTTTATATCAAAAATAGAATCTGCAGAAAATTAATCTAGAGTTTAAGAAATCATACGCACATTTGTAGGCTCCTCCAAGTTTGTCTATGAACGTATTTTGCTATCGACCCAAGTGTATGATCGAACAGATGTAGTCCACACGAAGACAGTTGCAAGGAACTAACGAGGGATTTGCTAGATCCCTCTTTAGCCTTAAGAACAAAGAAGAAATGAAGAGTAATTGATTTTAGGAAAAAACCCAGATCTGGCATGAGAGTGTTTAGGGGCGGTAGCCTTTTCTCTTTTCAATGAATAATCAAATGAATGAATCTCTTGCCTTTTACAATTAAAAGTTTTCTTTTATAGTAATATTTTAATTGCCCTATTCCCATATGGAATAGGCTTAGGCTCCAACCCAAACACCCCTTATTTCCAAACACTCCCAATTAGATATTTATTTTAGTTCATCATTATCTCAATTAATATTAATTAATATATATTTAACATATATATTAACATTTAACAACAATGATAATTTATTTAAATATATGCGAACACATATTTAAATGTAATTTCATTTATTTAATTTTTCTAACAAATTAAATAAAGGCTACAACCTCAGCAAATTTAATTGCATTGTGAAATTACCAAAATACCCTTTCACCCAAAAAGACGAAAACACCCTTCTAACTTCTTGGCCCTTAAATTATCTTCTATGTGTGTGACCCATAGGCTCCTCATCATACCGGTAGTGTATAGTTTCACGATTAACACCAATTAATCGTCTCACTAAACACAGACCAAGATTGGCCCCTAGCAAGGCATCATGGCCACCCGATAGATTCAAATTCAACAAAGTAGCTACCTGTAAATGATATGGTTACCGTACAATTTGATCCTTTCATCATACGTTATCTCGACGAGACGAAGGCATAGAAATAGTGCCAGCCTTCGGTTACTCTCGATATGATGTATTCAGTTACTAGACCAATGACCTGTATTATAATCTGGATAAAGCAACAACTCAATCCCACTGTGGCCACAGTTTTAGTGTCATTGCCATATACTGAATTGCGCCATGAGATAACTTCTCCCCACCTGGGAGTGATGAATCCTCTGTCTATCCATTATAGTCTTGATACACTCCTTGATGTAGTCAATCACTACCGTATTAACAGCTCTGAAGAGAACTGCATTAGGCTATTGTCAAACTACATCAATCGGTGCACAAGGCGCTCCGGTGATCTCAAGTCTAAGGATCACATGCACCACCATTCGTTAGAGGATTTGTTCTATAGACACTAGGGTTACCATCCATATGGAATCCTCTAGTGGGTCAATCTAATGAACTTGATGCGATGTATTCGCCTACATTAAGCACCCATGTGTTGCACCAGGTTATCACCAAACAACCTTGACAAGCGAGGATCAGTCACTACCTTTCGAGAGGGTCATTCAACACTATGATAGCCTTACCGTATTATCTGTGCCCTTACTTCAAAATTATACTAGGGCTATGGACGTTTCTAGAATGGCCACCATATGTACTCATAGGGTTCTCACTATCAAGATTTGAAACACTTGATACCCTCGTCGTGGTTATACCATTCTAAGGACATATATCAATACATATTGCAATAATAATTATTTACGCGATATAGAATAAAATTCCTTTTATTGATTAATGAACATTATTACAAAGAGTCAATTCTACAATAATTGATTGGTTGTAGGGCATCTACTCTAACACCCTCGTCACGGTTCTAACATTCTAAGGACATATATCAATACATACAATGATGATTTATGAGATATAAATAAAATTCCTTTTATTGATCAATGAACATTATTACAAAGAGTCAATTCTACAATAATTGATTGGCTCTAGGGCATCTACTTTAACAAAGTGTTATTTCATCGCAGCTCAAATCGTACGATTACGTGAACACACTACGTAATCACGCCGCGGCGTAGTTTTATTGCACTGTGACCCAAATGGGCAAATTTAGTCGCTCGATGTTTTCCCACATTTGCGTCATGGTGAAGTTTTATTTTGCTGCAGTGCATTTACATAACTCTTGATTATGAAACTCTACGTCGCGACGTAGAGAAACTGTGCCACAACACAAATCACCATTTCTAGATTACTGTTCATGTGTGTATCATAAAAACGATCCAATGCAAATCCCTAAACGAATCCAATAAATCAGTTATTTTATTTAAGCAATTTTAACAGATTAATAAACCAAACGTGTAATATCCAGCAATCAATTCAGTTAATCAATCAAACATTATTAAAATATATACAATCAAGGCCCTAGGCTTTGATACCACTGTTAGTAAATCAACAGGTTAAACGTAGCGAAAAACAAAATTTTTCCCATCGATTAATCTTAATAACCCATGATCAAGGTCTGATATGTATATATTTTAAATGCTTAAGTTGAAATAACAAAAGATCAAGTGAGGATTGGATCATACTAGCGTTTGGAGGCTTTGTAAAAAATCTCTGAACACAATCTCACTATCGATCCAAGTGTAGGATCGAACTCACGTTGTCGACATGAAGATAGTACAACAGAGACCAGAGATTGGTTTTGCTATAACCAATCTATGGCTTTAAGGATCCAAGGATTTGGAAGGGTAAAGAGTGAAAAGAGATGAAGAGAAAAAAGAAAGAATAATTCTCTCTAATTTTTACTCACCCACGGCTGAAGCAAAGAATGAATTACCTCTCTCTCAAATTCACTCCCACAACTGAAGAATGAATCATTCGCAAAAAAACCTATTCAACCTTTTCTTTATATTGAAAAGGCAAATATCCATTCCACCCCCAAAGTTTAACAACAACCCAAACTTAGGTGGAATTACACATAGGTCCCAATCTAATTATTTAGTTAAATATTAATATGAATATTAATATTAACTTCAATAATTAAATTCGTAATTTTGCTAAATTATTCCAATAAAATTGGACACAGGCTGCAACCTCAGTAAATTTAATTACACAGCAAAATTACCAATATGCCCTTTTGTCCAAAAGACAAAAATACCCTTTCATAGTTAACCACTCTTAAACTGTCTCCTTAGTGTGTGACTCGTAGGCTTCTCATCATACCGGCAGTGAGTAGCATCACGATTGACACCAATCAATCATCTCACTACACACAGACCAAGATTGGCCACTAGAAAGGCATCATGGCCACCCGATAGATTTGGATTTAGCGAAATAGCTACCTGTCAACGATATGGTTACCGTGCAATCCAAATCTTTCATCATCTGTTATCTCATCGAGATTGAGGCATAGAAATAGTGTCAACCTTAGTTATCCTTGATATATTTATATTAAGTTACTAGGGCAATGACCATAATAATAAATTAGATTGAGCAACAACTCAATCTCACTGTGATCACAGATTTACTGTCATTGTCATTAACTGAATTGTGCCGTGAGATAACTTCTCCCGTACCTAGAAGTGATGAATCCTTTGTCGATCCACCATAGTCATGATACACTCCTCGATACAGCCAATCACTAACGTATTGACAACTCTAAATAGAACTACATTGGGCTACTGTCAAACTACACTAATCGATGCACAAGGTGCTCCGGTGATCTCAAGTCTAAGGATCACATGCACCACCATTCGTTAGAGGATTTGTTCCATAGATACTGCAGTTACCATCTATATGGAATCCTCTAGTAGGTTAGTCCAGTGAACTTGCCTACAGTAAGCACACATGTGTTGCACCAGGTTGTCAGTAAACAACCTTGGCAACTGAGATCAGTCATTGTCTTTCGACAGGGTCATTCAACACTATGATAGTCTTACCGTATTATTTGTGTCCTTGGTAAGAATAATATTGGGGCTACGGACATTTCTAGAATGGCTATCATATGTGCTTATAGGGTTCTCATTATCAAGATTTGAAATCCTCATTGTGATTCTACCATGCTAAGGACATATATCAATACATACAACTATGATTTACATGATATAGTAGATAATGTCTTTTATTGATTAATAAACATGATTACAAAGAGTCAATTCCACAATAATTGATTGGCTCTAGGGCGTTCACTCCAACAGAGAAGACATATGAGTTGTATGAGATACTTGGTACCAACTCCCAACCAAAGAGTGTTAGAGGGAAAACAAAGGGAATTTATGAACTGATTGCTAACACCGAGTTGGCGATGCAAGTGTTCAACTTGACAAAGCAAGTCAAGACCATGTGCAACACGACGATAGAGTAAGGACATAGTAGTTGCAATGAGGTATATGCTATTTGTGGTAATTTTGGCCATGCTACTAATGTTTGTCCTTTAGGTGAGAGTTTTCTAGAAGCTATGAAGCAAGCAAACATGATGAACTCTTACAACCAAAGACCCTACAATCCGTATTTGAACACATACAATCCTGGGTGGTGGAACCATCCAAACTTTTCATGGAGAAACAGCCAGCCGCAAGGAAGTTATGAACCCATCATGCAACCAAAGAAGCCAGCATTAGAGGAGACATTGAACAGTTTCATTCAAGTGTCTCAACAAACAAATCAGAACTTCAAAAAGAGATTCAAACAGCAAGATGCAGCCATAAGGAAGATGGAGGTCCAGATAGGCCAAATTACAAAGGCATTACAGGGCCATGTCCTGGGGAAGTTACCAAGTCACACTGATAAGTGCTTCAAAATACACTTACACTTAGTGGTTTATATGTATTGTTTGTGGGAAAATAGGATTAATTTGCATGAATTAACTTAATTGTTTCATAAATGTACTTTTCAGGATCACAGGTATTTTTGTTGTGTTTCAAGGAATAAAGCTTAAAAATAATATTCGGATGAGAGATGATGTTGGTGAGAGAATTTGTGATGACTAGAAACAAACAGATCGAGAATTGGAGTTGAATTGAAGAAGTTATGGAGCTTTGAAGTAAAGAGGAAATTCTAGATTATGCTCTAGTTTGAGCATGTCTGAGTGTTTCAACAATAACATGAGCTATAGCTATTGTACTGTAACGCCCGCTTGAGGTACGTAACTCATATTTACTCATTTTTGCCCTTAAAGTTGTTTTTGTGCCCTTAGTTAAGTGTGCATGTGTTGAAATTGCTTGAATGCCCTGAAATTAGTGAAGTCTGGTTGAAGTTTGTGAAAGGCAGACTTGGTCGCGGCGAAGAAGACTCGTCGCCGCGGTGACGTAGGCCTTGGAATTCTTCACTGAGGCAATGCATTCCTCTTCACCATGGCGAAGACTCGGTTGAAAATTTTTATGAGTTTCTAGAGAATTCTTCCTTTGGGCACAACGACCATTCTACCCCTAATTAGCAGGAAAAGTGGGGAGTGAAATGCAAGGAAATTGCATGGAGAATAGTTTAAATGGGGGTGCATTTGCAAAGAATTAAAGGGCAAAGTTGGAATTCCTAAGAAAAAGTAAGGGTAAAATGGGAAAGAGTGGAGAAAATATGAGATATTAAGGGTTTAGCTTTAGAAACCCTTTCATTCTTTCCTTTCCACCGCCTCTTCCATCCTTCAATTCTCACGAGCTTTTATTCAATTTTCCAAGGATTCTTGGAGGGCTTTTGACTAGAAGTTGATACAAGTTGATCCTAAGCACTTAAAGGTAAGAATCCTTACTCTAGATATGAATTTTTAGTAGTGTAAGAGTAGGATCCTTACTAAGTTTGTGTTTAAGGTATCAAGCCATCAAGAGCAGAGAGCTTAAGTGGATTCTACTTGAGTATAAGGTAAGTAAATCCAGCTAAGTTGTGATTTGCATGATTGAATGATGTATAGAGATTTGTATATGATTAATGCTTGAATTTTTATGTTTGAAATGAGTTGATGGATTTATGAATGAGTTCAATGTTGATTTATGGAGATTTCCACCATGAGAAGGGTGGATTGTGTTGATAAAATTTGATAGAAGTATGCATAGATTTAGAAGAATTTGAGAGGAAATTTGAAGTGTGTTTTCTTTGCAGGATGTGTGATGATTTAAAGGAGTTGAACTCTAATTTTGGATGGTTAAGAAAGAAGTAGAATTATAGTTAGAATAGAGTTTATGTATGCACACATATTGTTTGATGAAATGCCTAAAAGAAGCATGAGTAGAAGTAGAGAACCTTACTTTATGCAACATAGCATATTTGCATTTCATGAGTGCATATAAGAAAGATTCTAGGCATGAGCCATCCATACACATATTTTTATATGTGTAATCATCAAAGAAAGAAATATGCGTAATGAGAAAGAAACATTATAAGAATAAAGATAAAGAAAAGAACTAATTCTCTTAGAATAAAGAGAAAGAAAGAATTAGCACTAGAGAATAAAAGGAATAAAAAAGTGCTAAAAGAGAATACGTTGTGCGATGGGGAACTCGTGAGTATAGAATTACCCGCATGTAAACCGCCATGAGAGAGCAGAATGAGGATGAGAAAAAGAATTCGTATAGCTGTGGGAATTGATAATTCGTGGATTATATAGTTTTCATTAGACCTTTTATTCGGATTTCAGGTACTTTCTAGTGCATTTTGACCTAAATTGTTGCTTAATTCTTTACATTTCATGTTTCAGGTTAGAATGGGCATTTTTGAGCAAATGAGGACAAAATTGGTTATTTGTGACTCAGAAGTTAGCGGATATCAGAAGTTAAGTGAGTTCTGAAGCAGGATAAAGCACGATAAGGCTTGTTCCAAAGGGAGAGCACCGAGAATCGAAGAATCAAGTGATGATGCAAGCAGAGTGGCAGTTCTATAATTTCAGAACTTTTCAAGAAGCTTCTCTGCGGCGAAGACTTGTTCTTCATTGTGGCAAAGTACGCTAGACACGAACAAGTCTGTTTCTTTCTTTGCCGCGGCAAGATTTCTTCTTCACCGCGGTGACAATCGTAATTTCCAGTTTTGTAAAACGCAAAGTTTTACTTTGTACGGGTTTTTCTAAGAAATTTAGGGTGAGGTATAAAAGAAACACTTAACCTTTTTGCCCAGGGTCGTCCAGGAAGTAGGGTTAGCAACTTTTGCTATGTTTTTGATTAAGCTTGGAGAGATTTAGCGATTAGAAGGGTGAAGATTGGATTTTGAACCAAGGGATTCATCATTTGGGGAGTTTTCTTGTCCTCTCTCTTACTTTTCATTATGTTGAACTTGGCTATTATCGTTTTTCTTATTTGTAGCGTTAATTTAGCTATGAACTAACCCATTTTGGGTTAGGGTTTTGATTGTAATTCAGATTTCTAATGGGTTAAGTTATTGATCATGTTATGTTCATATAACTATGCTTTGATTGTGTGTTTACTCTGAGTTTTAAATGTTTTATGTGATGAACATGATGAGATTGAGAAATGATTCATGTTAGGCTTCTTGGGTAATCAGCATTATAGTATTAGATGCTAAAGATAGATTCAAGAATTAATGAAATCATTGTAGGATTCTTTTGCTTAATGAGTTTGGAATTGTTAACTTTCAAATTGTTGGGTGCGGAAGGTTAAAAAGGAAGAATAGGGAAACATAGCCTGAGAAGGATATGTTTAACACCTTAGTGAGTTCGGTTTACAACCAATGCATATGAATGTGAATGTAGTGTAATTTTTAGGTTTAACCCATAAAATCCAAATGAAGTCAAAACCCTACCCGTTTTACTTGAATTGATTACTATCCGTGATTTTCATCTTGCATTCATAGTTAACTTTAGTTTAAAATTTATTGTTAGGTTTAATTAGAAATAGCTCCCATCAATCCAAAGATTTCGGTTGCTCTAACTGGAAAACGGTAGAATACTTAGTGCTTAGCTAACAATTCTCGTGGGAACGATACTCACTCATCATTATATTACTTGTGCGATTAGTATACTTGCTACATATTGCATGTTGTAGGAAACATGCATCAAGTTTTTGGCACCGTTGCCGGGGATTTGTGGCGTACTGTCGTAGGCACCCATAATTAAAACCTTCCAAACCTAACTACTGAACTGTAAATAGGGTAAGCAAGGGTCGATCCCACAAAGAGTGTCTAGCCGAGTTTGATGTTATGTGAACAAAGCTGGGGGTTTTGTGTAAAACAGAAAACGTTCTTAGCAAAAAACCAAAAAAAAAAAAAAACAAAAACAGTTCAATTCGAAATCAATTAACATAATGAAACTTGGTCTCCGGCAACATCCACCATCGGAATCTCACAACTGATCATTGATGCAAAAATAATCAATTCATACATTGAATATTCACCGTTGGAACTATTTTCCTATCTCTCCTTAATTTTAATTAATTAGGAAACAAGCGCTCTTAATTAATCTTACCACTAAACAACCCTAGACAAGCGCTCAAGATTTAATCTAGTGGCAGCCTTAAGAATTAGAGAGATCGATGAAGCTAAACAACACAAACACAAGCGGTTGTATTTAATTTAGTTGAATGTTCTTCATAAGGTTATTAATTCTTGACGCAGCAAATTACTAACCCTAATTGCTTCACAAGTTGGAGGGATCAAACAATTACGGATTTGATATCAAACTTAGCGGTAGATTTCAACAAATAAAACACTAGTAGGCCTCCTAGTAATTAAATGCATCAATCATGAAAATATGCACAGAATAACATTCAATACTCAAACACAAAAATTGAACACTAAAATAACATAGATTAGATCTCACAGTTGGTTGATTCCGAGGTCTCCGTTTCCAACGACCAAGTTACAAAAGTTTTAGCCGCTCATGGCCATCAACCAAAAAACTCAAAAAGAAAGAAAAATTCCAGAGAAGAGAAGAGAGGCATGGTCCCCTCAAAACCTAATCTGATCTCCCTTTCCCAAAAATCTAATTCAAGTGTTTGAATTCAACTCAATCTCCTAAAATCAATTATCCTAATCTGATTCTAATTAATTGAAAATACAATAAAGTCTTAAAAATAAAAATAGGAAAGTGATGTGTCCAGCTGTAACTCGTGTGCCACATGTCTTCAAATCTTCCAATAATAAACTGCCTCTTGGACTTGCATTACAAGGCAGAATGTTCCAGAACATTGGCAGTGCAGATGCGTCAACTTCAAGCCCAATTACAACCTTGATGAAGCAAGTATCTCTCCAAACTCAAAACATAAAAGTTGTAGATATATTTCTTAGTGTTCTAAAGAATTTTGAATCATCTCAATCGGAGCTCAGATGAGAGAGTTATGCCCAAAATACGAAACAATGTCAAAACTGTCCGAATTCACTTAATTAGTTCCGTTTTGCAATTAACGCTCCCATTTACTTCCTAAGTCAAAATAGAATAAAAATCAGTACATTTTAGGCAGCAAATAGGTATAAAAGACTAGGCATTAAGGGGGGGTAAATATGACATTTTGCATTCTCATCAATTTGTTTTAAGTTAACATTGAGTCTGTCTATAGTTAGCTAGATTGGAGTTTTTATTTTTTGTTTTTAATTTTCAGTTGGTTTATGATCTCACTTTCCTTCAATTCTGTTTTTGTAGTTTATGTGAAGAATGAGACGTCAACCAGTGGTTCCTGTTGATCTTGAGATTGAGAGAACCGTTAGACGACGTAACAGAGAGAGAAGAGAAAGAGAGGATTTAGTTGTAGAAGCAGAAGAAATAGTTGTTGAAATGGCTGAACCAGAAAACAGGACACTGAGGAATTTTCAGCTCCCACAGTGAATGGTAGTAGGTCGAGTATTACTAGACCTACTGTGCAAGCAAACAACTTCGAGATCAAGCTGGCAATCATCCAAATGATCCAGTAGTCGATTAGATTTAATGGTGATTTGAAGGAAGATCCGAATCAGTACATTGCAAATTTCTTGGAAATTTGTGACACCTTCAAGTCTAACGGAGTTTCGGATGATGCTATTAGGTTGCGGTTATTCCCATTCTCATTGGGAGATAAAGCCAAGGGGTGGTTAATGGCATTACCACCGGGAACTATAACAACTTGGAATGATCTAACACATAAATTCCTTACCAAGTTCTTTTCCTTCAGCTAAATCAGCAAAATTAAGAAATGATATCACATCATTTCTACAAGATGATTCCGAGTCATTGTACGAGGCTTGGGAGAGATACAAGGAGTTGATGAGGAAATGTCCATACCATGGGTTGCCAGTTTGGCTTTAAGTCCAAACTTTCTACAATGGATTTATGGGTAATGTTCAAACCATGGTGGATGCAGCTTCAGGAGGGGCTTTGCAGAATAAGACACTAGAAGAGGCCTATGAGTTGCTTGAGGTTTTGGCAAGCAACAACTATCAAAGACCAAATGAGAGAGCAACAACAAGGAAATCTTTGGGTCTTCATGAAGTTGATGCCTTCACAGCCATCTCAGCCCAACTCACTGCACTTCAAAAACAGTTGGGAACTATGCAGGTAAACTCTATTCAAGTCCCTCAACTAACGTGTGATTTTTTTGCAGGAAACCATGTGAGCAGCGAGTGTCAAGTTGGGAACACATTTTCTTCGTTATCTTCATCAACAGAGCAAGTGAATTACTTGGCAGGAAATCAGAGACAACCAAACAATCCATAGTCCAACACATACAGCCTGGGGTGGAGAAATCATCCAAATCTGGCTTGGGGAAATCAGAAATAGCAAAATAACCAATGGAACCAGAGGACAGTTCCAAATAACCAACCAAGGGTGGCTTGTAACACCTACTGAAACTAGTACAATGCATGCCATTAACAATGGAAAATTGGGCCCAAAATGTTTCTTTTCATTACAAAACATGTGTCTTTTATACATAAAAGAGTATTGTTTACAAAATGTATTTTAAAAGACAAAACAAGGGAACAGTGTAGCTATTGCTCCTCGCCCGCCGACGTCCCTCCAACCGAATCATCACCTAGAACCTGCATCCACAAAGGAAAATAACGGGGTGAGCACAATTAATGCTCATAAGTAAAACTCTCTAACTGTCGTCCCTCCCCGCGTGTGACTCTTAATTCTTTCCTTTTCTAATTCTATTTCTGTTTCTATTAACATCATGGCCTCATCTTATCGTGAGGTACGGCCGAATGGCGTTCTCACACACTACCATTTCACTCTCTATGGCTATCGGGTGGAATTCACACAGACCAACCCGTTCTTAGTGACTACCGAGTGAGGATCACAAAGCACCAACTCGGTTCTTTCTAACTATCGGGTGGAGATCACCTAGTGCCTACCCGTTCCTCATGAATTTTGGGTAACGATCACCAAGCATTTACCCGTCTCTAGTCACTATCGGGTGATGATCACAAAGCATCAACCCGCTTCTACTAGCCGTTGGATGATGATCACAAAGCATCAACCTGCATATCTCTTAACTAATCGGGTAGTGGTCACAAAGCATCTACCCATTTCTATTACTCATTGGGTGACGATCACTAAGCATCGACCCATCTCTCTAAGGCTATTCGGATGATGATCACAAAGCATCAATCCGATTCCCATAACGGCTGATGATCACAAAGCATCATCCCAACTATACTACTCTTCTAACTCATTCTATTGTAGCATTTTTTCAATGCTCTCTACCCTTAGAGTAATTTTACCCTACTAAGCTCTCTACTCATAGGGTATTTCTATACACCAAGTTTCCTACTCTTTCTTAGGTCACTTTTCAATGCATATAACAATGCACATGGATGATTCATCTCTACTAATGCACTTGTGAAATGCCAACATGCAATGTTGCAAGAATTAAGGTTCATTACTCACACTCAAACCTCTATTAGGCATTTCATCAAACAACTCATGTGCACTATAAAACTCTATCATAGCCATGAATCTAAAACTTTTCCTAACCATCCAAAATGGGGAAAAACCCCTTCACAAAGCCCTAATAACCTGTCAAACAAAACACTTCCAAAAAGGGTTCCATAATACCCCTTAAATTCCATCTCAACTACCTTGCCAAACCAACACCCATTTCTCAAATTTGCAAGGTATAAACCATCACAAAGCATAGAAATCTCTATTTAGTCCTTCATACATGCTATATTACATGTATATCACATACATACATCAAGTCTATCAAAACCCTAATCAAGAAATTTCATAAATCTCAACTTGGGTTGGGTTTTACTTACTTGTTATGGAGAGACTTCACCAAATCTTCTTTTCACTTGGTTTTCTTGACTATTCTCTCTATTCTTAACCAAAAGAATGAAAACCCTCAAAAAACCAAAAAAATGTATTAAAAACTTCAAATCACACAACTTAAGGAGAAATCCTTACCTTAGGAAGCCTTAGGTTGTTTTCTCTACCCCAAATCACTTCAAAATCCCTTGGAAATCCTTGATCAAAAGAAAAGAAGTTGAGAGGAGAAGAATGAAGGGTTACGTTTTTGGAGAAGAAGAATGAGGGTTTGCTAACTCTTTATTCCTTTTAATGAAATATAAACACACTCATTCCCATTTTGCCCTTATTCTTCTTTGGAAATTCCATCCATATCCTTTGATTCATTACAAACTCACCCCCATATCAACACCTTCTCCATGAAAAATCCTTACAATTAACTCCCCCACTTTTCCCTGCTAATTAGGGGGTAGAAAGGTCAAATTGCCCTTAGGGAAGAAAATGTCTAAAACTCAACCAACATGAAAATCGGCCCTGTCGCGCGAAACTGTCAGAGTTTCGCCCTTTGTCTCAACACATCTTCGCCGCGGCGAAGACTCTTCGCCCGCCCGAAGACTGCTTCGCCCGAAGCTTGGTTCACTAAGATTCTTCTATTTTCAACCAATTTCAGGGCAACATTCAACATAACACTCAAACAAACAAATATAACAAAAAAAACAACTCGATTAAGGGTGAAAGAGGAAACGATAACAACGTACCTCAGGTGGGGCGTTACAATTCTTCCCCCCTTAAAAGAATTTCGTCCCCGAAATTCAAACAAATAACTCGGGGAAAGGGCGATTCGCATGTCCCGCTCTACTTCCCAAGTGGCCTCTTCCACTTTGTGATTCCTCCAAAGGACCTTCACTAGCGGAACACTCTTGTTCCAGCTCTTTAACCCTTCGGTCTAAAATCTGAACTGGACGTTCTTCATATACTAGATTCTCTGCTACTTCAACATCTTCTATGCTCAGGATGTGGAGGGGATCACTTACGTACTTTCGTAGCATCGAGACATGGAAGACATCGTGCACCCTGTCCATGCTAGGTGGTAGTGCCAATCTATAGGCCACCTTTCCTACTCGTTGCAAGATCTCAAAAGGACCTATATACCTCGGTGCTAACTTCCCTTTGGTTCCAAAGCGCATGACTCGCTTGTAAGGGGAAACCTTCAGAAACACCTTGTCGCCCACTTGGAATTCTACCTCTTTCCTCTTCAAGTCGGCATAACTCTTCTGTCGATCTTGGGCTTGTTTCATTCTACTTCTGATTACCTTCACATCTTCTACAAGTTTCTGAGTCATCTCTGGCCCAAGAGCGGTACTCAACTCATCTCTCTCTCCCTACTTCATCCCAATGAGCGGAGACCTACACCGTCTACCATACAAAGCCTCGTAAGGCGCCATTCTAATTGTAGACTGATAACTGTTGTTGTAGGCAAATTCCACTAAGGGTAACATCTCATGCCAGGATACTCTATAATCCATGCAACATGCTCTTAACATATCCTCGAGCACCTGATTCGTTCTCTCGGTTTGGCCATCTGTCTGAGGATGATAGGCAGTACTGAATGCTAAGCGGGTACCCAAACTCCTCTGTAAACTTGTCCAGAAGGCTGAAACAAATCTGGAATCTCTATCTGATACTATAGTCTTGGGCACACCATGCAATCTGACTATCTCCTTGAGGTAAATGAGCCAACTGATCTGTAGTGGTACTTTCCTTTACTGGGAGGAAATGGGCTGACTTGGTTAACCTATCCACAATCACCCATAAAGCATTATATCCTTTTAGCACTCTGGGAAGACCCGTGATAAAATCCATTGAAATGCTCTCCCATTTCCATTCTGGAACACTCAATGGCTGAAGCAACCCTGACGGCCGTTGATGTTCTGCTTTCACCTGCTGACAAGTTAGACATTTAGCCACAAACTCGGCAATGTCTTTCTTCATACCAGACCACCAATAGCCTTTCTTGATATCCTGATACATCTTGGTTGTTCCCTGGATGAGCGGTGTACGGTGTGTCATGAGCCTCTATAAGGATTTTCTGTTTCAACTCCTCATTTGGAGGAATGCACAACCGATTTCTGTAATAGAGGACACCATCTCTCACAAAGAACTCTGATGTCTTGCCCTCACGCACTTGCTGAACTATTTTCTGACACCACTCATCAGCCATTTGCTTTTCTCTAATTTCCTCTAGTAAAGAGGACTGTACCACTAGGCTGGCAATTCTTCCCGGAACCACTTCAATCTGTTCCCTAGACAATTCCTCTATTAACTCTTTCAGCCTGGTAAGCCGGAAAACATGAGCTTTTCTACTCAAAGCATCGGCCACGACATTGGCTTTTCCCGGTTGATACTTGATCTCACAATCATAATCCTTGACCATCTCTAACCACCTTCTCTGCCTCATATTCAACTCCTTTTGAGTGAAGAAGTACTTCAAACTCTTATGATCGGTGTAGATATTACTCTTCACACCATAAAGGTAATGCCTCCATATCTTTAAAGCAAAGACCACAACTGCTAACTCTAAGTCATGCGTAGGGTATCTGGTCTCGTACTCTTTCAATTGACGAGAAGCATAAGCTATAACCCTACCTAACTGCATTAACACCGCACCAAGTCCCTGCAAAGAGGCATCGGTATAAATGTCATAATCTACACCCTCCTGCGGTAACACTAGTACAGGAGCTGATGTTAACCTCTTCTTCAACTCTTGGAAGCTTTCTTCGCAAGCTGCTGACCAGACAAAAGGAGTTTTCTGCTTGGTAAGAGCTGTCAACGGTTTAGCCAACTGGGCGAATCCTGCTACAAATCGCCGGTAGTAACCTGCTAAGCCTAAGAAACTCCTGATTTCTTTCACTGTTCTCGGCTTCTGCCATTCTAGGATTGCCTGCACTTTACTCGGATCTACCGAAATCCCTTCCTTCGACACGGTATGACCCAAGAATATCACTTGATTCAGCCAAAACTCACACTTGGAGAATTTAGCACACAACTTCTTTTCTCTCAGCCGTTGCAATACTAATCCCAAGTGTTTCTCATGTTCTTCTCTTGACTTTGAGTAAATCAGAATGTCGTCGATGAAGACAACAATAAACTGATCCAAATACTCATGGAATACCCTGTTCATCAAGTCCATAAAAATTGCTGGGGCATTAGTCAAGCCAAAAGGCATCACTACAAACTCATAATGCCCATATCTGGTACGAAAGGCAGTTTTAGCCACATCTTGCTCAGTCACTCTTACTTGATGGTACCCGGACCTCAAATCAATTTTGGAGAACACTGCCGCTCCTTTCAACTGATCAAAAAGGTCATCTATCCGGGGTAGCGGGTACTTATTCTTCACTGTAACTTTATTCAACTCCCTATAATCGATACACATCCTTAGTGATCCATCCTTCTTTTTCACAAACAGGATTGGAGCTCCCCAAGGGGAATGACTTGGTCGGATGAAGCCTTTATCTAAAAGCTCTTGGAGTTGCTTCTTTAATTCTTGGAGCTCAGCTGGGGCCATTCGATAATGGGCTTTAGATATTGGTGCTGTTCCTGGTGCTAGTTCGATACTAAATTCTACCTCTCTCTCTGGAGGCAAACCCGGTAACTCTTCCGGAAACACATCTAGAAAGTCTCGAACTACTGGCACCCTCTGGATCTTTAACTGTGGAACATCACCACTCTGCACTACATGGGCAATATACCCTGAACACCCCTTTCTCAACATCTTCCTGGCTTTTACATTACTAATCAGCATGCTCAACTAATGGCCTTCTCCAAAACTAAACTTATCTCCACAATCGAGGTTAAACCTCGCCTTCTTTTCCGAGACCAATCTCTACTCCATACCTCCCTAGGAAGTCCATGCCCAGAATCACATCAAAATCGGGCATATCGAAAACTATTAAGTCAACGATTAACTCTCTACCCTGGATCACTAAGGACTCTCTTAACAAAATCTCTTGAGTCACAACACTAACCCCATCGGGTAGTTCTATCTTAATGGGTTGAGCCGCTAGAAGGTTTCAAACCTAATCTCTCAAGCATCCCATAAGATATAAACGAATGGGTAGCACCCGAATCAATTAAAGCATATAAAGGGACTGCATGAAATAATAACTGACCAGTAACGGCTGATGGACTGGCCTCTGCTTCCCCTTGTGCCACAGTAAAAACTCGGCACTCGCAGTACCTCCTGAACTCTGAGTAGTTGGTGGAAGAGGAGCTTTACAATCCCTCATCATGTGCCCCTGGCTGTCGGCACCTATAGCACACCCTCGATCCTTGACACTCCCCGGGTGGTTCTTCCCACACTTAGGGCAAGGAGGAAACCCTTCCGTTCGAGGTCGCTTATTCCTCCACTCCTTTCTCATTCGTTTATACCGAAACTTCTTCTTTGATTCTTCATGTCTTTGCCTTTTTCACCCTCATGTTTCTCTCTCTGAGGAGCGGAGGGTAGCTCCTTCGGTCCTCCTGTCGAGGATCCTACGGGGAAGATTTTATTCTCAAAAATCTCCGCCTTCATTGCCCGCCTCAAGGCCTCACTGTAATTGCGAGGGGGGTTGGAGCTTGTCATAATATCCCGGGCTATCTCCGGCTTCAATCCATGCACAAACTTATCCCTTCTCAAGGCCGGAGTGCTAACTATTCCCGGTGCAAACCTTGCAAGGGCGTTGAACTTCACTGAGTACTCTTTCACAGCGCTAGCTCCTTGCTGTAAACTGATAAATTCTTGGACCTTCTCATGCACTTGGTCCTCTGATCTATACTCAGCCTCAAACTCCTGCCTAAACTCTCCCCACGTCATCACAGTCGCGTCATGAGTTTCTTCCATTAATTCCCACCAAATTCGGGCATCACCCCGAAACAGGAAACTCGCATACCGGATCTTCTCCCGGTCTGACATGGGAAATAAACCCGTGGCTCGTTCTACTGACCCAAGCCACTCCTCTGCTCTTGGATCCGAGTACCCTTAAACCCTTAAACTACGGACGATGCTGACCGGAAAGACCATAAATCGGTTCAACTCTGTTGCATGCGGGGAGGTACCGGTTGCCCTCTTTCGACAGGCGTAATCGGCGGTACTCGAATCAGGGGTACAACTCTCCCCTGAGTTTCAGCCATAACTTGCTGTACAATTCCCCGATTCTAGCTTCATCCAAGGGAGGGGCGTAGACTCAGTGGGTTAGAAGGTTCTCCTTCATTCACCACACCTTTACCGCGATTTCGATAACTACGCCTCATCTACAAAATGATCACACTAATGAACTCAAGAAACAATTACGTAAGGAAAGAATTACTCACACGGTTGGTTAGAGGACGTCGTGGCGATGAGAATAGTACACTGTTCAATCCCAAAACCTGGCTCTGATACCAAAAATGTAACACCTACTGAAACTAGTACAATGCATGCCATTAACAATGGAAAATTGGGCCCAAAATGTTTCTTTTCATTACAAAACATGTGTCTTTTATACATAAAAGAGTATTTACAAAATGTATTTTAAAAGACAAAACAAGGGAACAGTGTAGCTATTGTTCCTCGCCCGCCGACGTCCCTCCAACCGAATCATCACCTAGAACCTGCATCCACAAAGGAAAATAACGGGGTGAGCACAATTAATGCTCAGTAAGTAAAACTCTCTATCTCTGTCCCCGCGTGTGACTCTTAATTCTTTCCTTTTCTAATTTCTATTTCTGTTTCTATTAACATCATGGCCTCATCTTACCGGGAGGTACGGCCGAATGGCGTTCACACAGCACCATTTCACTCTATGGCTATCGGGTGGAATTCACACGTACCAACCCGTTCTTAGTGACTACCGAGTGAGGATCACAAAGCACCAACTCGGTTCTTTCTAACTATCGGGTGGAGATCACCTAGCGCCTACCCGTTCCTCATGAATTTTGGGTAACGATCACCAAGCATTTACCCGTCTCTAGTCACTATCGGGTGATGATCACAAAGCATCAACCCGCTTCTACTAGCCGTTGGATGATGATCACAAAGCATCAACCTGCATATCTCTTAACTAATCGGGTAGTGGTCACAAAGCATCTACCCATTTCTATTACTCATTGGGTGACGATCACTAAGCATCGACCCATCTCTCTAAGGCTATTCGGATGATGATCACAAAGCATCAATCCGATTCCCATAACGGTCGGGTGATGATCACAAAGCATCATCCCAACTATACTACTCTTCTAACTCATTCTATTGTAGCATTTTTCAATGCTCTCTACCCTTAGAGTAATTTTACCCACTAAGCTCTCTACTCATAGGGTATTTCTATACACCAAGTTTCCTACTCTTTCTTAGGTCACTTTTCAATGCATATAACAATGCACATGGATGATTCATCTCTACTAATGCACTTGTGAAATGCCAACATGCAATGTTGCAAGAATTAAGGTTCATTACTCACACTCAAACCTCTATTAGGCATTTCATCAAACAACTCATGTGCACTATAAAACTCTATCATAGCCATGAATCTAAAACTTTTCCTAACCATCCAAAATGGGGAAAAACCCCTTCACAAAGCCCTAATAACCTGTCAAACAAAACACTTCCAAAAAGGGTTCCATAATACCCCTTAAATTCCATCTCAACTACCTTGCCAAACCAACACCCATTTCTCAAATTTGCAAGGTATAAACCATCACAAAGCATAGAAATCTCTATTTAGTCCTTCATACATGCTATATTACATGTATATCACATACATACATCAAGTCTATCAAAACCCTAATCAAGAAATTTCATAAATCTCAACTTGGGTTGGGTTTTACTTACTTGTTATGGAGAGACTTCACCAAATCTTCTTTTCACTTGGTTTTCTTGACTATTCTCTCTATTCTTAACCAAAAGAATGAAAACCCTCAAAAACCAAAAAAATGTATTAAAAACTTCAAATCACACAACTTAAGGAGAAATCCTTACCTTAGGAAGCCTTAGGTTGTTTTCTCTACCCCAAATCACTTCAAAATCCCTTGGAAATCCTTGATCAAAAGAAAAGAGAAGTTGAGAGGAGAAGAATGAAGGGTTACGTTTTTGGAGAAGAAGAATGAGGGTTTGCTAACTCTTTATTCCTTTTAATGAAATATAAACACACTCATTCCCATTTTGCCCTTATTCTTCTTTGGAAAATTCCATCCATATCCTTTGATTCATTACAAACTCACCCCCCATATCAACACCTTCTCCATGAAAAACCTTACAATTAACTCCCCACTTTTCCTGCTAATTAGGGGTAGAAAGGTCAAATTGCCCTTAGGGAAGAAAATGTCTAAAACTCGTCTTCTTCAACAACAAACAAACAAATATAACAAAAAAAACAACTCGATTAAGGGCGAAAGAGGAAACGATAACAACGTACCTCAGGTGGGGCGTTGCATGGCTAATCAACCGGGAGATCAAAGAGTGACAAAGTTGGAAGATATGTTTGGGAAATTTATGCAAGAGACCACGGGATTTATGAATGAGACGAGGATGAATTTTAGATATCAAGGGGCGTCCATTCGGAATCTTGAGGTACAGATGGGCCAATTGGTCGTGAAGCTTAATGAGAGACCGTAGGGTTCCTTACCAAGCAATACAGTAACTAACCCACATGAGCAAGCAAATGCCATAATGTTGAGAAGTGGGACAGTTTTGGAAGAGGTAGAGCAAGCTACCAAGGAGGTTGAGCAAACCGGAAATGAAGCTTCTGATGAGGAAGTTGATGAAGAGATAGTTGCTGAAGAGAAACCAAATGGTTTGGAGAAAGAGAAAAAGAAAAAGGATGAAAGGCAAAAGAAGAGGGAGAAATTGCCATTTCCCGATATACCACCAGAGTTGGCACATCACACCCCATCCGCGCCTTTTCCTCAGATATTGAAGAAAAAGAATCAGGATAAGCAATTTTCAAAGTTTATTGAAATTTTAAAAAAATTGCATATTAACATTCCTTTTGCAAATGCATTGCAGCAGATGCTGAGTTATGCGAAGTTCCTGAAGGAAATCTTATCAAACAAAAGGAAGTTAGACGATGAGGAAACGGTGATGCTCACGGAGAAGTGTAGTGCGATCCTCCAGAAGAAGCTACCTCCAAAGCTCAAAGATCCAGGGAGTTTTACTATTCCTTGTATTATAGGAGATATTACATTTGATCGTGTTTTGTGTGATCTAGGAGCTAGCATTAATTTGATGCCCTTTTCCATTTTCAGGAGATTGGGCATTGGTGAAGTGAAGCCAACGACCATGTCATTGCAACTAGCGGATAGGTCAATAAAACACCCGAGGGGGATAGTAGAGGATGTGTTGGTGAAGGTAGGAAAGATAATTTTTCCAGCAGATTTTGTGGTGTTGGACATGGAAGAGGATAAGGAAATTCCTCCGATTTTGGGCCGACCATTCTTGGCCACGGGGAGAGCACTAATTGATGTACAAGAAGGAAAGTTACTATTGAGGGTTCAAGATGAAATAGTAACTTTCAATGTATTTGAGGCAATGAAGTTTCCGGTTGAAACGAATTCATGTTTTAGTGTCGATGTGGTGGACAAATTGGTTTAGGAATCTATGGAAGAGAACACCCCACAATTACCTCTAGAAGCTTGTATATCCAAATCCAAAACAGTAGAGGTAGAAGAGTCGGTGAGTAATGATTGTGCTAGGATGTTAGAAGCACTTCAACCGATTGATGAGAGTTAAGATATAGAATTTGAGGAGTTTGATTTTGATAAGGAAAAGGAGAAGGAAAAAAATGAAGAACCTCCAAAGCTTGAATTGAAACCTTTACCTTCTCACCTCAAATATGTTTACCTTGGAGACTCAGAAACCTTCTCGATGATCATTAGTTCAGGTTTGAGTAAATTGGAGGAAGAACGGTTGATTAGGGCGTTGAGGGAACACAAACTAGCAATTGGATGGACAATTTCGGACATTAGAGGTATCTCGCCATCACGTTGCATGCATAAGATACTCATGGAGGATGATTTTAAGCCTAGGGTGCAACCACAATGGAGACTGAATCCTTCGATGAAGGAAGTGGTTAGAAAGGAGGTGGTGAAACTCTTAGATGCGGGGATTATTTATCCTATTTCCGATAGCCCATGGGTGAGCCCGGTACAAGTGGTTCCGAAGAAGGGAGGTATCACGGTGGTAAGGAATGAGAGTAACGAGTTGATCCCAACGAGGACGGTGACGGGCTGGAGAGTATGCATTGATTACCGTAAATTGAATGAGGCGACAAGGAAGGATCATTTTCCATTACCTTTCATTGATCAAATGTTGGAGAGGTTGGCAGGACATGCCTATTATTGTTTCCTAGATGGGTATTCAGGATATAACCAGATTACCATAGCTCCTAAGGATCAAGAGAAAAGACCTTCACTTGCCCCTACGGCACCTTTGCTTACCGAAGGATGCCTCTTGGGTTGTGCAATGCACCAGCAACATTTCAAAGATGCATGATGTCAATCTTTGGAGACATGGTGGAACGGTTTATAGAAGTCTTCATGGATGACTTCTCAGTTTTTGGTTCATCATTTGATAGCTATCTAACTAATCTTTCTTCTCTTTTGCAACAATGTAAGGAGACAAACTTGGTGCTGAATTGGTAGAAATGTCACTTCATGGTCCAAGAGGGGATAATGCTCAGGCATATGATCTCCAAGGACGGGATAGAAGTTGATCGAGCAAAGACGGAAGTGTTTGAGAAGTTGCCACCACCATCAAATGTCAAGGCAATCCGAAGTTTCTTGGGGCATGTGGGGTTTTACAGACGCTTCATCAAGGATTTTTCTAAGATTTCTAAACCCCTTTGCAATCTGTTAAATAAAGATGTTGTTTTTTACTTTAATGATGATTGCATGCATGCCTTTCTAACTCTGAAAAAATTATTAGTATCTGCACCTATTATTGTAGTTCCCGATTGGGGACTACCTTTCGAATTGATGTGTGATGCTAGTGATTTTGCTTTAGGGGTAGTTTTAGGACAGAGGAAAAACAAAGTGTTGCATGTAATTCAGTATGCTAGCAAAACATTCGTTGATGCACAATTGAATTACACCACCACTGAAAAAGAAATGTTGGCTGTAGTTTTTGCTTTTGACAAGTCCCATTCTTATTTGTTATGTGCAAAGGTGATCGTCTACACGGACCATTCAGCAATCAGGGCACCTATTGGCAAAGCAAAAAGCAAAACCTTGGCTGATAAGATGGATTTTACTACTTCAGGAGTTTGAGTTGGAAATTCGAGACAAAAAGGGGTCGAAAAATGTGGTGGCTGATCATTTGTCAAGAATTGAGAGACCAATCAAGGGAAGTGAGGAGGAAATTTCAATTAGAGAAACATTTCCGGATGAGAAGTTGATGAGAGTGGAAGAAGCACCATGGTATGCGGATTTTGCAAACTATTTGTCATCAAGAGTGCTCCCAAGTGGTATGACGTACCAACAAAAGAGAAAATTCTTCTCAGATTTGAAGTACTACTTTTGGGAAGAACCATTTCTATACAGACACTGTACAGATAAAATGATACGGAGATGTGTCCCGGAGGAGGAGATAGAAAGCATTCTTTGGCATTGTCACGAGAAGGAAGTAGATGGCCATTTCGGAGGAGCTAGGACAGCAGCCAAGGTTTTACAATCGGGTTTTTATTGGCCAACCCTCTTTAAGGATTCCTTCCGGATGATTCAAGAGTGTGACCAATGTCAACGGATGGGTAATATTTTAAAAAGAGATGAGATGCCGTTGAACAACATCTTGGTGGTTGAGCTTTTTGATGTGTGGGGGATTGATTTCATGGGTCTTTTCCCAAGTTCTTTTGGAAACACATTTATCTTAGTAGCAGTGGATTATGTGTCAAAGTGGGTTGAGGCAGTTGCATTGCCGACGAATGATGCTAGGGTAGTGATTAAGTTTGTGAGAAAGAATATTTTCTCAAGGTTTGGGGTACCACGGGCAATCGTTAGTGATGGAGGATCTCATTTTTGCAATAGGCAAATGGATGCACTATTGAGTAAATATGGAGTGACACATAGAGTTACAACACCATACCATCCACAAACAAGCAGGCAAGTGGAACTGTTGAATAGGGGATTTTGGAAAAGACAGTTAATGCATCTAGGAAAGATTGGTCATGAAAGCTGGATGATGCATTATGGGCTTATCGAACTGCCTTTAAGACTCTGATTGGTATGTCTCCATTCAGGATGGTATATGGGAAAGCATGTCACTTACCGGTTGAACTCGAGCATATAGCGTACTGGGCAGTCAAGCAGCTAAACATGGACTTAAAAGCTGCTGGAGAAGAAAGGATGCTAACTTTGAATGAACTCGATGAGTTTCGTCTCGAAGCATATGAAAATGCCCGGATCTATAAGGAGAAGACAAGAAGGTGGCATGACAAGCATATCCGGAGAAAGGAATTTGAAGTAGGACAGAAGGTGTTGTTGTTCAATTCTAGACTTTGGCTATTCCCCAGAAAACTTAAGTCTAAATGGTCCGGACCATTCACTATTACAAGGATTCACGCATCCGAAGCAGTGGAAGTTACACATGAAGAAAAGGGCACTTTCACAGTCAATGGACAGAGATTGAAGCCATACATTGATGGGGTGATGAGTTGCAGATCCATCCCTATCTGGCTTGACATCCCAACTTGAAGGATTGAGAGAGTCGAGCTATCGACTAAAAACAAGCGCTTCTTAGGAGGCAACCTAAGTGTTTTTAATTGTTTGTTTTTCAATTTGGTTGTTTGAATTTGTTGAATTCATTATGAGTTTGTATGATTTTTAATGTTTGTGTTTTTGGGTGTTTCAGGTGAAGTCATCAGCCAAAGAAAGGAATTAAAATGCTCTAGACTTCGCCGGGGAAAAGAATTATTCTTCGCCGCGGCGAAGCATTGTGAAGAAGAATTCGGTATGAAAATGTTCCAGACTTCGCCAGGGCGAAGAAACCTGAAAATTGGGTTAGCTTCTGGAAGTTTTCGCCACGGCCGCGGCGAAGTACTTGTCGTCGTCGCGGCGAAGAAGAATTGTAACAACTACCTTCTTCTACCAAAATCATAATATAGATTAATAAAAAGACAGCATATTTATCAAAACAGTTGGGCCCAAAAATTTTTCTTTACTTAATAATTACATTCTTTACAAAACAAAACATCATGTGTACAAAGACTCTCAAAAACGAAAATAGTGGACAGTGCAGCCAAGTCTCCCCGCTTGCCGACGTCCATCCGACCAAGTCCTCACCTATTTCCTGTACAACAAAGAAAACAACGGAGTGAGCATAAAGATGCCTAGTAAGTAAAAAAAAGTCTCTTACTCTATCATCCCTTTGCAATATTCATCAATTCTCTTTTTTCTTTCTTTTCATTTCTTTCTATTCCTTTCTTTTTTTTCAATCTCATTCCGCTTTCTCATGGCGGAGACCGCTCTCTCTCTCATTGTGGTTTACATGCATTCCGCTCTCTCATGGCGGAGACCGTTCTTTCTCATAACGGTTCACATGCATTCCGTTCTCTCATGGCGGAGATCACTCTTTCTCATAGCGATTTACATGCATTCCGCTCTCTCATGGCGGAGACCGTTCTTTCTCATAACGGTTTACATGAGGGTAACTCTACACTCATGAGTTCCCCATCGCTCAACCTATTTTCTTTTCTTTTCTATAGCACTTAATAATCATTTTATCCTCTAGTGCTAGTTCTTTCTTTCTCTTTACTCTAAGAGAATTGGTTCTTTTCTTTATCTCTATTCATAGAGTGTTTCTTTCTCATGTGATTACTCAATTAAACATATGCATGTGGATGGCTCATGCCTAAAATCTTTCTTATATGCATTCATGACATGCAAATATGCTATGTTGCATAAAGTAAGGTTCTCTACTTCTACTCATGCTTCTTTTAGACATTTCATCAAACAAAATGTGTCCATACATAAACTCCATTCTAACTTTAATTATACTTCTTTCTTAATCATCCAAAAATAGGAGTTCAACTCCTTTAAAACATCATACAACCTGCAAGGAAAAATACACTTCAAATAATCCTCTCAAATCCTTCACATTCTATCCACACTTTTTCCCAACTTTAACAACACAATCCACCCTTCTCATGGTGGAAATTCTTTCTTATAACAACCTTGAATTCGTCAACTCAATTTAAACATAGAAATTCAAGCATCAAGCATCAAGCACATATCTAAAAATTCTCTACACATCATTCAATCAAGTAAATCACAACTTAGGTGAATTTACTTACCTTGGACACAAGTAGAAACCACTTAAACTCTCCACTCTTGATGGCTTGACACTTTCCCTTAACCTTCAATACAATACTTAATAAGGATCCCACTCTTTCAACAAATAAAAAAAATTTGCTTCTAGAGTAAGGATTCTCACCTTTTAGTGCTTAGGATCAACTTGTAACAATTTCTAGTCAAAAGCTCTTCAAAGATCCTTGGAAACTTGAATGAAAAATTGAGAGAAATAAGGGATGAAAGAGGCGGTGGTGAAGAAACAAATGAAAGGGTTTCTAAAGCTAACCCTTAATAACACATATTTTCTCCACTCTTTCCCAAAATACCCTTACTCTTTCTTTAAGATTCCATCTAAGACCTTTCATTCTTTGCAAACACAACCCCAAACAAACTATTCTCCATGCAATTTCCTTACATTTCACTCTCCACTTTTCCTGCTAAAAAGGGGTAGAATGGTCATTGAGTCTCAAAAGGAAGAAATCTCAAAAACTCAAGGGGAACATTCAGCCAGGTCTTCGCCGCGGCCAAGATTCTTCTTCTCCCCGGCGAAGACTATAACCCTCAGATTTCGCCAAGTCTTACAAATTTTCAGGGAAATCACTCAACCAAACCAAGACACCTTTTCATCCAAGGGTAAACCAAACAATAACAACAACATACATACTCAATGAGGGTAAATCAATAAACATTCAAGCCATTCATCAAATCTTAACTACGTACCTCAAGTGGGGTGTTACAAGAATAAAAAAAAATTTCGAAAATTGGCTAAGGCATTTTGTCGCGGCGAAACCTGGGTATTTTTTTAGGGTTCATGCATGAGGAATGTCGTCGCGGCGAAGGTCCTTTTCTATAAATACCCACTCTTCTTTTTCATTTTTCACGCAACTTTTCATTTTCACTTGAGAGAACATTTTTCAAAATTCCATCTTTTGCTACCCTAGTGCTTTTCCAACCAAATTTCTTACTCCATAAACTTCCTAAACACCAAAACAACCCATTTCAACAACAATTTTCGTGAAAATTTCACGAAAATTTTTGGATCCAAAATTTGGGGCTTTTCAATTTGGGATGTTTCTGGTTCAATTGGTGGCAAATACTGCTTCATATTGGTAAGATCTTGCATACCCAAAGCTTTTTATCGCACAATTTCAAGTTTTTAATTGTAGATCTGAAAATTTTTGTTGCAATTGAGTTGTGGAATTTGGGTGATTGTGAGCAATGATTTTGTTATAGGAAAAGTAGTTTGTGCATTAAGTGATTGTGAGGAGTGTGGGTTTGTGAAATTGTGGAGTGTTTGTGTGGATTTGAAAAATTTTTAGTTTGGGGGTAAAGAGCGATTTTGTGGAAGTGTTGGTTGCTTTTGCAGGATTAAATTGGTTGTGTGGAACAGCTTAGTTTGAATTGTTGGGATAAAATTTTTGAGTGAATTTGTATTGTGAACAATGGCTCCCAAAATTTAGCAACCATACAAGGGCAAGAGTAAGAGTAAAGGGAAGAATGTTGACAACCGTTTTGTTAATGATGAAGCCCGTAAAAGGTATGAGGGGGCAATTCAAAGAAAGGATAAGGGTATTATCCCGGAGCGTGGTTTGACCGCAAGTCAGGCCTTGGATTGGAGTAGAGGGAGACGTTGGGAGATGTTCATGAGTGCTTCTGCACAACCGGCTGTAGAGCTACTGGTAAGGGAGTTCTATGCCAATCTCCTGGATTGTCAGGAAGATATTGTTTTTGTAAGAGGGGAGGATGTGCCATTTACAGGAAAGGTGATCAATGAGTTCTATAACCTACCTAAAATTCTCACGAATGAGTATGTGCAGTTTAAGGGATCATAGTTTGAGGACAGTGTCATCCCTCCGGTCATTGCAAAACTGGATGCAGATTGGGCAGTTTCAAAGAAACAGAAGAAGACTCTGAAAGGAACTCAGTTGCACCGATGGCTAGACTGTGGCAATATTTTGTTTGTGCGAAATTGATGCCAGAATCGCACTAGAGCACAGTTACTCAAGAGAAGGCAGTACTGCTTTACTCAATTGCCACAAGCAAGAGCATTGATGTGGCAGACATGATCTGGAACAGCATTAAGCTAGCGGCCAAACCAAGGCGAACAAGTTACGGTTTCCCACATCTCATCATAGCCTTATGCCTTAGAACTGGAGTCAAGGTTCAGGATGACGAGCATCGTATTCATGCTGCCCCAGTTCTAGATTCAGAGTATTACAAGAAGCACCTTGACCGTCTAGAAGCTGCGTAACCAAGAGCAGGGGCAAAAAGGCAACGAACAAGCCTTGCCACATCCTCCAGCTCCACAGGTACACAAAAAGAGATGATGCAGCAGATGATGGGTTTAATAAAATATATGAAAAAACGTCAGGATTGGTTGGTGGAGCAGACTTAGATGATGCATGAGATGCTAAGGAATAGCTTTAAGGAGCTCAACGTTGACACTTCAGCATACCAATGGGCCAACTGGAACTCAAATGAGTGGATAGACTCCGAGGAAGAAGAGGAAGATGAGGAAGAAGAATGAGTCGGAGCACCTGTTTTTGTTTATTTTTATGTTTATTTGTTTTTATTTGTTTTTGTTGTTCATCCTAAACATTAAACTCAGTTTTATTTTTGTTTTGGTTTTTGTTTAGTTGTTAGTTGTTGCTTTTAATTTGTAGTTGTTGAAAGGACGAGATTAGGTTGTAATATTTTCAAGTTAGTTGTGAATTTGTGTTAACATAAGGGACACCACAGTTTCAATTGTTTTGACAGATTATGGGTGATGAAAAGTCCGAGACCGGGTGTTCATTGTGGAGCGACAATTCATGGATTAACCAGGGAGCATTCTCGTACCTTTGTTGTTTTTATTTTTCTCTATTCCTGATTTATGCATAATGGAACATTGGGGACAATGTCATGTTTGGTTTGGGGGTAGGAAATTTTTAGTTAAAACCTAGTTTAAGGGTATATTGGCTAGAAACCAGTGCCTGCCTTTGCCTAGCAGTACTTGGCAACCTCTTGTATAACAACGCCACGCACACCTTAAACTGAAAAAAAATTAGTTTTTCTTTAGTTGTTTGTTTTTTCCAATGATGAATTGTACAAATCAATGATGAGAATTAAGTTGTTGAAATCTTATTGTTGAGAAATGTTAAGCATTGCTTTAAGTTTTTGTGTATTGACTGGATTTTTATTGAGGTTTGTTGAGTGGTTCAGCCACAATGTTCATGTATTTTGGAATGCTTAGATTCATTTTATGTGATTAGGTGAAGTTTGATAATGTTGGTGGACTCTAGAACCTAGTAGAGAAGTGCTTAAGGAAAAATTCTAGGATTAGACATGGTTGAGGAGATGATTTAGGCATTCTTGTTGGAACGTTTGAGCCTTTCTAGTGACCCAGGAATGAAATTGTCCCTAGTCACCTGTTTGAGCCGTATGAATCAGTATTGCTTTAATTTTCTTGGCAAACCGAAAATTGACCAATCCTGTTACTCTAAACACTTTGTCGTACCCTTAGGAGAATTCAGTGTTAGTGCAAACACAAAGAACGGAAAAAGAGTTGTACGAATAAGCCAAAAGAATAGTTTGGGGGCTGTGAGAAAGGCAGAAAAAAAATTATAAAAAGAGGTAGTTCACCACAATTCAATTGATTGTTTGCAAAAATATATATATCGGTTGGGTTTAAGGGTATATCGGCTAGAAACCGGTAACCGCCTTAAAAACTGCCTAGCAGTACTTGGCGATCTCAGGTTTAACAACGCCATGTACACCTTAAACCCAGCATTTGTGGTTTCAGAAACAAGAAGGATACGAGTTTGGGGGTGGTAAATAAGTGGATATGTTGATTGTTGGTTGAAAAGAAGTGGAGTTCGCTTAGACTTGAGTGTTTGCATGAGGAAAACCGAGTTCTCTTACTTTGTTTTTCCTATCCTTTTCTTGGAACCCACTACCCGAGCCTAACGTTACAACCTTTTAAAGACCTTTTGATTCTCATCTTTGTTTAGTCCTCATTAGTGGAGTGTAGTTCGATATTTAGGCTTATGAAGTCTGCCACCATTTGATAAACTTTACATTTTTGCATAAAATAATCTGGGAAGTTGGGATGTGGATTGAAGTGGGGATCACCTATTTGGTGGACCGATTGAGGAAGACAGTCGATAATGCTTATAACTTCTTGGAGTGTTGAACCTTTCCTTATAATAATTTTTCAACAACTTTTGAGACTTGTGCAATTTCTAGGCAGTTTGTTTGTTGAATTTGAGTCGTTTTGGTTTTGTTCATTTTCCAGTTTTGTTGTGTGTGTTTTATGTTTTCGTTCCTTGCCTGTGTTTTTGTTTCCGTTGGTTTTGTACCATATGCTCGGGGACGAGCATATATTTAGTTTGTGGGTATTTGATAATCCGTGGATTTTACAGTTTTCATTAGACTTTTTATTCGGATTTTAGGTACTTTCTGGTGCATTTTGACCTGAATTGTTGCTTAATTATTTACATTTCATGTTTCAGGTTAGAATGGGCATTTTTGAGCAAATGAGGACAAAATTGGTTATTTGTGACTCAAAAGTTAGCGTATCTCAAGTTAAGTGAGTTCTGAAACAAGATAAAGCACGATGACGCTTGTTCCAAAAGGAGAGCACCAAGAATCGAAGAATCAAGCGAAGATACAAGCAGAGTGGCAGTTCTATAATTTCAGAACTTTTCAAGAAGCTTGCGCGTATCGCTGAGACACGAACAAGTCTGCAAGCTTCTTTCTTATGCTGAGATTTCTTCTTCGTCGTGGCGACAGTCGTAATTTCCAGTTTTGTAAAACGCACAGTTTTACTTTGTGTGGATTTTTATGAGAAATTTGGGGCAAGGTATAAAAGAAACACTTAACCTTTTTGCCCAGGGTCGTCCAAGAAGTAGGGTTAGCAACTTTTGCATTGTTTTTTGATTAAGCTTAGGGAGATTTAGCGATTAAAAGGGTGAAGATTGGATTTTGAACCAAGGGATTCATCATTTGAGGAGATTTCTTGTCCTCTCTCTTACTTTTCATTATGTTGAACTTGGCTATTATCGTTTTTCTTATTTGTAGCATTAATTTAGCTATGAACTAACCCATTTTGGGTTAGGGTTTTGATTGTAATTCGGATTTCTAATGGGTTAAGTTATTGATCATGTTATGTTCATATGACTATGCTTTGATTGTGTGTTTACTCTGAGTTTTAAATGTTTTATGTGATGAACATGATGAGATTGAGAAATGATTCATGTTAGGCTTCTTGGGTAATCAGCATTATAGTATTGGATGATAGAGATAGATTCAAGAATTAATGAAATCATTGTAGGATTCTTTTGCTTAATGAGTTTGGAATTGTTAACTTTCAAATTGTTGGGTGCGGAAGGTTAAAAAGGAAGAATAGGGAAACCTAGCCTGAGAAGGTATGTTTAACACCTTAGTGAGTTTGGTTTACAACCAATGCATATGAATGTGAATGTAGTGTAATTTTTAGGTTTAACCCATAAAATCTGAATGAAGTCAAAACCCTACCCGTTTTACTTGAATTGATTACTATCCATGATTTTCATCTTGCATTCATAGTTAACTTTAGTTTAAAATTTATTGTTCAGTTTAATTAGAAATAGCTCCCATCAATCCAAAGATTTCGGTTGCTCCAACTGGAAAACGGTAGAATACTTAGTGCTTAGCTAACAATCCTCGTGGGAACGATACTCACTCATCATTATATTACTTGTGCGATTAGTATACTTGCTACATATTGCATGTTGTAGGAAACACGCGTCAAGAATACATGCGGATGAGGGCTGTACATGAGAGAGAGTACACTCACATGGCCAAGGGTTCCGAATCCATGCATCAACCAAGACCGATCGGCAAAGAATAAGAATAAGAATAAGAAAGAGAAAGAATAAGAATGAGAAAGAATAAGAAAACATGAGAAAAGAATAAGAAAAGAGTAGAAAGAAAAGAAAAGAGAGAAAATGCATTGCTTTGCATTAGTGCATATGCATCTCATCCATGCATGTTATCATGATATCCCTCATAGGTGATGAGAATAGAAAGAAAGAGAAGAGCAGTGAGAACTAGAAATAGAGAAAGAACAAGAGAGATTGAATAAGAGAAAGTGACAAGAGTAAGGAAAGAATTGAAGAGTGATACACGGGGATAGTGGAGTACAAGATTTGCTTACTGGGCATCTTTATGCTCACCCTGTTGTTTTCTATGTTTTTGCAGGACATAGGTGAGGACGTGGTCGAATGGATGTTGGCAAGCGAGGAGATTTGGCTACACTGTCCACTATTTTGAGAGTCTTTTTGAACAAATGATAGAGTACTATGTAAAGAATGTATATATTAGTAAAGAAAATTTTTGGGCCCAACTATTTTGATAAGTATTCTTGTATTTTTATTAATATATTGTATGAATATGATAGTAGAAAGAAGTCATTACATGTACGGAGATGATTCTTAAACCGTTGGAAATCTGATTCAGAGGGCTAAATTTCATATGTTTACACATATCCAGATTCCATCGTTATCATGTAAAAAAACCACCATCTCTAGAGTACTAAAGGATGATGCAAGGTTAGAAGAGGAATTGGACCATGCGGCAACATTGTGCTACAGAAAAACAAGACCAGAACCAACCATGCCACAACACAGTGTTGCAGCACACTTAGTCTAGAATCAACCATGCCGCAGCACAGTGACGGGGCACAGTCACGACAGCTGGAAATTTTTCTTTCGTTTTTGACTAGGAAAATGGGGTTTAAGAGTCATAAACTAACTAGAATTAGGAAAGCTAAAACCCTAACCCTTGTGGGATATAAATAGAAGTCTTTTAGCCTTATTTTAGGGGATCTTGGTAGAGAACAGAAATACTCAATAATGTAAAGATTAAGAGAGAGTGAAAGAGGCTTGGACTGAAGAATTGGGGTAGATCATCATCTACTCTATTGTTCAACCCAAGATTTCCTAAGTTTTTCTTATCTCTTGTTATTATTTTGTTATTCATTAATATGATTATGTTTTTATTCATCTCCATGAATAACTAATTCTTTTGTGATTGAGGGTGATTTCAAAGCCCTAGACATGTCTTGTGATTTATAAAATCTACATCTGTTTATCTTTGATCCCTCTTGGTTATGTGATTATTTCTCTGTGAATAGGGTTTAGATAGATTGTTTTAATTGTTTGAGTGTGCAATTAAATAGTTAGGATTAATTTATTAATGCCAATTTAGGTTGTTTAGTACGTAATCGCTTTATTAACCTAAATAACTAGTGGTAAAGTGTATGCCTGCATACATGAGGGGGTAATCACTCAAGCTAACTAAACCGACCATATGAGTTTAACCTTGATTCAGTAGGTCTCTCGCAACTTAATTCTTTTATTACTTTGAATCTAGAGATCGTATCCTAGGTTATTTAATAAATAGGGAATTGGGTTATGACCGTGTCTAATCCAACGACTTAGTAAGGAGAGATGGGACTTATCAACGTTTGGTATTTTCGGAGCTGATGTGATCAAGAGGGTAGAAAGTTAAAGAGTGCTTTTATTATATGTAATTCATGTCTAGCGGTGGCGAATAAACCTTCAATCTAGTTTCTCTTATTTATCTCTTTTGTGATTGTTTCCTTGTTTTACTTTGTTTAATTTTAGCTTGATAGTTTTTGTTGAGTTCTTATACGTGACAAATCCCATTTGAAGTAGATAATTAATTGCGTTCACAAATCCTCTGTGGGAAAGACCCTTACTTGCTCTTTGCTACGACACGATTTTGCATTAGAATTTAGTGAGGTAAAATTAGGTGTTGCATTTGCATGCATCAATTTTTGGTGCCGTGTCGCCAGGGATTTTGATTAACTTAATTATTTATTTACTTTTTGTTATTTTTTTTCTTTGTTTTTGTTTTTGTTTTATTTTGATCACGAGGAGATGGCTACTAATATTGAGCAGCAATTGAGCACCTTGACTGCACTTGTGCAACAATTGGCATTTTGACAAGTTAAAACATGCGACATTTGCTCTAACATTGGTCATCCTACCAACTTGTGCCCTACCTATCAAGATTTTGCTATGGGAGGATTTCAAGGTCAACAAGGGCAAAGGTATGACCCATTTGCCAACACCTACAATCAGTCAGGATGGAGGGACCACCCCAACCTTAGCTATTTTGTAACACCTACTAAAAACTAGTACAATGCATGCAATTTAACAATAGAAAATTGGGCCCAAAATGTTTCTTTTCATTACAATTCATGTGTCTTTTATACATAAAGAGTACTATTTACAAAATGTATTTTAAAAGACAAAACAGGGGAAACAGTGTAGTTATTCCTCATTGCTTGTCGACGCCCCTCCGACCGCATCATCACCTAGAACCTGCATCCACAAAGGAAAATAACAGGGTGAGCACAATTAATGCTCAGTAAGTAAAACTCTCTAACTGTCTGTCCCCGTGTGTGACTCTTAATTCTTTCCTTTTCTAATTTTGTTTCTATTTCTGTTTCTAATAACATCATGGCCTCATCTTACCGGAGGTACGGCCGAATGGCGTTCACACAAGACCATTTCACTCTATGGCTATCGGGTGGAATTCACACGTACCAACCCGTTCTTAGTGACTACCGAGTGAGGATCACAAAGCACCAACTCGGATTCCTCCTAACTATCGGGTGGAGATCACCTAGCACCTACCCGTTCCTCATGAATTTTGGGTAACGATCACCAAGCATTTACCCGTCTCTAGTCACTATCGGGTGATGATCACAAAGCATCAACCCGCTTCTACTAGCCGTTGGATGATGATCACAAAGCATCAACCTACATATCTCTTAACTAATCGGGTAGTGGTCACAAAGCATCTACCCATTCCTATTACTCATTGGGTGACGATCACTAAGCATCGACCCATCTCTCTAAGGATATTCGGATGATGATCACAAAGCATCAATCCGATTCCCATAACGGTCGGGTGATGATCACAAAGCATCATCCCAACTATACTACTCTTCTAACTCATTCTATGGTAGCATTTTTCAATGCTCTCTACCCTTAGAGTAATTTTACCCACTAAGCTCTCTACTCATAGGGTATTTCTATACACAAAGTTTCCTACTCTTTCTTAGGTCACTTGTCAATGCACATAACAATGCACATGGATGATTCATCTCTACTAATGCACTTGTGAAATGCCAACATGCAATGTTGCAAGAATTAAGGTTCATTACTCACACTCAAACCTCTATTAGGCATTTCATCAAACAACTCATGTGCACTATAAAACTCTATCATAGCCATGAATCTAAAACTTTTCCTAATCATCCAAAGTGGGGAAAAACCCCTTCACAAAGCCACAAAACCTGCCATAGAAAACACTTCCAAAAAGGGGATCCATAACACCCCTTCAAATCCATCTCAACTACCTTGCCAAACCAACCACCCATTTCTCATATTTGCAAGGTCTAAACATCCACAAAGCATAGAAATCTCTATTTAATCCTTTATACATGACATATTACATGTACATCACATAAATGCAACAAGTCTATCAAACCCTAATCAAGAAATTTCATAAATCTCAACTTGGGTTGGGTTTTACTTACTTGTTATGGAGAGACTTCACCAAATCTTCTTTTCACTTGGTTTGCTTGACTATTCTCTCTAGTCTTAACCAAAAGAATGAAAACCCTCAAAAACCAAAATGAACTAAAATCCACAAATCACACAACTTAAGGAAAAATCCTTACCTTAGGAAGCCTTAGGTTGCTTTTTCTACCCCAAATCACTTCAAAATCCCTTGGAAATCCTTGATCAAAAGAAAAGAAGTTGAGAGGAGGAGAATGAAGAGTTGCGTTTGAGAAGAAGAGAAATGAGGGGTTTCTTTGATTCTAATTCCTTTTAATGAAATATAAACACACTCATTCCCATTTTGCCCTTATTCTTCTATGGAAATTCCATCCATATCCTTTGATTCATTACAAACTCACCCCCATATCAACATATTCTCCATGAAAAATCCTTACAATTCACTCCCCACTTTTCCTGCTAATTAGGGGTAGAATGGTCAAATAGCCCTTGGGGAAGAAAATATCAAAAACTCAATAAACATTTTTTTCGGCCTGTCGCCGCGGCGAAGAAACTTCTGTCGCCACGGCGAAACTGTCCAGAGAGTTTCCCTTGGTTTCAACACATCTTCGCCACGGCGAAGATTCATCTTCGCCCCGGCGAAGCTTGGTATACTAAGATTCTTCAGTTTTCAACCAAATTTCAGGGCAAACATTCAACATAACATTCATTCAAACAATATTACTAAAACCAACTCAAAAGAGAGCGAAAGAGGAAACAATAACAACGTACCTCAGGTGGGGCGTTACATATTTTGTAACGCCCCACTTGAGGTACGTAGTTATTGTTTCTTCTTTGCTCTTATTTGAGTTGGTTTCTTGGTAATATTGTTTGGTTGACCTTTGATTGAGTGTTATGTTGAATACTTGCCCTGAAATTGGTTGAAAATAGAAGAAGTTCAATGTTCAAACTTGGGCGAAGAAGAATCTTTGCCACGGCGAAGGTGTTGAAGCCAGGAAGCTCTTGGACAATTCGCCGTGGCGGCAAGCTTCCTACTTGCTGAACAAGCGGCCGACCAAAATGTTTGTTAACCGTTTTTGATATTTTCTTCCCTAAGGGCAATTTATTCTACCCCTAATTGCGAGGGGAAAAGTAAAAGAAATGGAATTTTCATGGAGAATATGTTGCTATGGGGGTGTGTTTGTAATGAATCAAAGGATATAGATAGAATTCCCAAAGAAGAGTAAGGGCAAAATGGGAATGCTTGTGTATAAATTTCATTAAAAGGAATTAAGTCATTGCAAACCCTTCATTCTTCTTCTCCATCGCCACTCTCCTCTCTTGCTTCCTCTCAAATTCTTTTTCTTTTGATCAAGGAGTTTTAAAGGGCTTTTGGAGTGATTTGGGGTAGAAAATCAACCTAAGGCATCCTAAGGTAAGGATTCTTGCTTTGGTTGTGAAGCTTTGTGAGTTTTTTGTATATATTGAATATTGAGGGTTTTTGTTCTTTTGTTTAAGAGTAGAGAAAAAGTCAAGCAAACCAAGTGAAAGGAAGAGTTAGGGAAATCTCTCCATAACAAGGTAAGTAAATCTCAACCTAAGTTCAGATTTGGGAATTTTCTTGATTAGGGTTTTGATAGCACTTATGTATGTGTGTTATATACATGTTGTATGCCATGTTATTGAGGCTTAAATAGAGATTTCTAGTACCTTGTGATTGTTTATACCTTTCGAATATAAGAAGTGAGTTGTGGGTTGGAAAGGTAGTTTGAGATGGAATTGAAGGATATTGAGGAATCCTTTTTGGAAGTGTCTTTCTTTAGCAGGATTTGTGGCTATGTGAGGGGGTTTCTCCCCATTTTGGATGGTTAGAGAAAGATTTAGAATCATTGTTATAGCAGAGTTTTATTATGCACTTGAGTTGTTTGATGAAATGCCTAATAGAGGTTTGAGTCTGAGTAGTGAACCTTAATTCTTGCAACATTGCATGTTGGCATTTCATAAGTGCATTAGTGGAGATGAACCATCCATAGGCATTAATTGTGCATTGAGAAGTGACCTAAGAAAGAGTAGAGAACTTTGTGTATGTACTTGCTTTATGAGTAGAGAATTTTGTGGATGCAACTACTCTAAGGGTAGAGAGAATGAGAAGTGCTAAAATAGAGTGAATGAGAAGAGTATTAGAAATGGGTGGATGCTTTGTGATCATCACTCGACAGTTATGAGAATCGGGTTGATGCTTTGTGATCATCACCCAACTAGTTATTAGAAATGGGTTGATGCTTTGTGATCATCACCCGATAGATAGTAGAAACGGGTGGATGCTTTGTGATCATCACCCGGTTAGTTATTAGAAAAGGGGTTGATGCTTTGTGATCATCACCCGATATTTATTATAGATGGGTTGATGCTTTGTGATGATCACCCGATAGTGAGTAGGAACGGGTTAATGCTTGGTGATCGTTACTCGAAAATCATGAGGAACGGATAGGTGCTATGTGGTCTCCACCCGATAGTTACGAAAACCGAGTGGGTGCTTCGTGATCCCCACTCGGTAGTCACTAAGAACGGGTTGGTGCTATGTGAATTCCACCCGATAGTCATGAAGAGTGAGATGGCGCTGTGTGAACGCCATCCGGCCGTACCTCCGGTAAGATGAGGTCATTGATTTTTTATTTTCTTTTCATTTTCTTTTCCCTTTTCATTTTTTTTTCAGATGTTGTTTGGTTTGTGTTTTGTTACTTTAATTCATATATTTAACTAGTGATGTGTGTTGCCAATGATATACACCATGAGTTTCTTTGTTTTGATAGAATTTGATACAGTTGATGGAACGAAACGAGAGTGGTGATCGAACTTTCATGCGTCTTCACACTTCAATATTAAAAAGGGGGGTAACTTTTCTTTTCCTTCTCTTTTTCCTTTTGCTACATTGGGGACAATGTAGATATTAGGTTTGGGGTGAGGGAAGGTTCCTATTTGTTTTTGTTAAATTTAGGAATTTGGGTGAATTTTTTATTTTTGTTTTTGCATGATTTTAGGATTAAATTGTTTTGTTTAGTTTTTCATATTAATTTGTATGTCAATGATATGATTATAATTGTGATAACATGTGATGTTTAGAAGGTGTTAAATGTTGCTTAGGTTTAAGGGTAATTTTGAATAATTAGTTTCATCTAGTTTGAGACTCTCCTGCTATGTGGTATGATTTGGTTGGTTAGTCTTAAGGCTTAGTGATGTTTGTTATGTATGAATTTTCATAGACATTTTTGTGATCTCAACAAATTTCTAGAACTCACTTGATAACTACTTGAGGTGAAATCCTAGAATGCACATTACTTAGGATATGATTTAGGCTATCTTTGGATCGTTTGAGCCTTTCAAGCCAACCCTTTATTTAAATTATCGCTAGTTACCCCTTTGAGCCATTATTAAACACATTTAACCTTGATTTTCCTTCATGTAAGCTACATTAACCCACTGTTATTTTGAGCCAAAAACACATTCCTACCCTTTAATTTTTTTAAGAGACTTAATCTAAGTACAAGATTGGTGGGAGCAATTAAAGAAGTGAGGGTGAAGGTTTGTGAAAATTGTCAATTTATTCCAAACGTGCTCAAAAGAATAGGTTGGGGGTTGTGGAGTGCTTTTTAATCAAGAGTTGGGGTAGCATTTTTAGCTTTCTTTTCTTTCTTCCAAATGAAAAAAAAAAAAAAAAAAAAAAATAGAGAAGAAAGAAAGAAAGAAAAAAGGAAATTTATTGAGAAACATTGCAAAGTGTAAATGATGCAATGAAATTATTTTTGATGAAGGGTGGAAAAAGTTGGGTGTAAAGAAGAATGGTGGTGCTTGAATGAAAGTGTTTACAAGAAATAGGATTGAATCTCTTATTTTTGCTTATCTTTTCTGTTTTTTCATAACCTCATAACCTAGCCTAACGTAACAAGCTTAATAAAGACCTATTGATCCAAGGTAGTGTGATCATTCTATATTAGTGCAGAGTAGTTTGAAAAGTGAGCCTATGGAATTTGATTCTATACGTTATATTATATTTTTAAAATTTTGAGATCAATTCTTTGTTTGTGAAGTTTGTACATATGATGATCCAGGTTTTGAGATTAACAGGTTTGTGGAATGATTGATGTGTGAGAGTTGATAATGAAAATGAAATTGATTTTTGAGTTACCTTTGGGCTTGGGTGATGCTTAACTAATCTTTATGTTATGTGTTGTATGCAATTTTTGAGACGAATGTATATCCGGAGACTAATGTTTTGTTTGTTTGTTTTTAATTTTCAGGTCTAGGTTAGGTCTAGTATGGATGTTTGTGGTATCATCGCTGGAAACCCTCACGAGACTACAACTCGTCCAACTAGGACCACCTAGGGGTTTAAAGGCTTGTTGCATATGCTAAATGCAACCATGACAATCTACGGATGTGATTTGGGGGTAGATTAGATTTAGGTTTATTTTATTTTTCAAGCTAGAAGACATCTTTAGATCGCTTACCTTGCTAGGGACTAGCAAGAAGCTGGTTGGGGGTTGTGATAAGTGCTTGAAAATACACTTATACTTGGTGGTTTATATGTATTGTTTGTGGGAAATTAGAATTAATTTGCATGAATTAACTTAATTGTTTCATAAATGCACTTTTCGGGATCACATGTATTTTTGCTGTGTTTTCAGGGAATAAAGCTTAAAAATAATATTCAGATGAGAGATGATGTTGGTGAGAGAATTTGTGATGACTGGAAACAAATGGATCGAGAATCGAAGTTGAATTGAAGAAGTTATGGAGCTTTGAAGTAAAGAGGAAATTCTAGATTACGCTCCAGTTTAAGCATGTCTGAGTGTTTTGATAATAAAATGAGCTGTAGATATTGTGTCAAGATGATTCTTGAACCGTTACAAACATAATTTAGAGGGCTAAATTTCATATGTTTAACACATTTCCAGATTCTATCGTTATCATGAACAAAAATCACCATCTCTGGAGTGCTGAAGAATGAGGCAAGGTTAGAAGAGGAATTGGACCATGCCGCAGCACTGTGCTGCAGCACAAAAAGACCAGAACCAACCATGCCAGAGCACACTTAGTCTAGAATCAACCATGCCACAGCACAGTGCCGGGGCACAGTCACGACAGCTGAAAATTTTTCTTCCATTTTTTACTAGGAAAATGGGGTTTAAGAGTCATAAACTAACTAGAATTAAGAAAACTAAAACCCTAACCCTTGTGGGTTATGAATAGAAGTCTTTTAGCCTTATTTTAAGGGATCTTGGTACAGAACAAAAATACTCAATAATGTAGAGATTAAGAGAGATTGAAAGAGGCTCGGACTAAAGAATTGGGGAAGATCATCATCAACTCCATTGTTCTACCCAAGATTTCCTAAGTTTTTCTTATCTCTTGTTATTATTTTGTTATTCATTAATATGATTATGTTTTATAAAAAAAAAAAAAATTGATGAATGCAAAAGCAACACCTAATTTTACCTCACTAAATTCAAATGCATAATCATGTAGGAGCAAAGAGCAAGTAAGGGTCTTTCCCGCAAAGGATTTGTGAACTCAATTAATTATCTACGTCAAACGGGGTTTGTCACGAATTATAAAAACTCAATAAAAACTATCAAGCTAAAATTAAACAAAGTAAAACAAGGAAACAATCACAAAAGAGATAAATGAGAGAAACTAGATTGAAGGTTTATTCGCCACCACTAGACATGAATTACATATAATAAAAGCACTCTTTAACTTTCTACCCTCTTAATCACATCAGCTCAGAAAATACCAAACGCTGATAAGTCCTATCTCTCCTTACTGAGTCGTTGGATTAGACACAATCATAACCCAATTCCCTATTTATTAAATAACCTAGGATACGATCTCTAGATTCAAAGTAATAAAAGCATTAAGTTGCGAGAGACCTACTGAATCAAGGCTAAACTCATATGGTTGGTTTAGTTATCTTGAGTGATCACCCCCCATGTATGCAGGCAAACACTTCACCACTAGTAATTTAGGTTAATAAAGCGATTTCGTACTAAACAACCTAAATTGGCATTAATAAATTAATCCTAACTATTTAATTGCGCACTCAAATAATTAAGACAATCTATCTAAACCATATTCACAGAGAAATAATTACATAACCAAGAGGGATCAAAAGATAAACATATGCAGATTTTATTAATCGCAAGACATGTCTAGGGCTTTGAAATCACCCTCAATCACAAAATAATTAGTTACTCATGGAGAAGAATAAAAACATAATCATATTAACGAATAACAGAATAATAACAAGAGATAAGAAAAACTTAGGAAATCTTGGGTAAAACAATGGAGTTGATGATGATCTTCCCTAACTCTTCAGTCCAAACCTCTTTTAATCTCTCTTAATCTTTACATTAATGAGTATTTTTGTTCTCTACCAAGATCCCCTAAAATAACTCTAAAAGACTTCTATTTATATCCCACAAGGGTTAGGGTTTTTGTTTTCTTAAATCTAGTTAGTTTATGACTCTTAAACCCCATTTTCCTAGTCAAAAACAGAAGAAAAATTTCCAACTATCATGACTGTGCCCCGGCACTATGCCATGGCATGGTTGATTCTAGACTAAGTGTGCTGTGGCATGGTTGGTTCTGACCTTGTTGTGCTGCAACACAGTGCTGCGGCATGGTCCAATTCCTCTTCTGACCTTGCATTATTCTTTAGCACTCCAGAGATGGTGATTTTTTAGCATGATAACGATAGAATCAGGAAATGTGGTAAACATATGAAATTTAGCCCTCTGAATCAAATTTCCAATAGTTCAATAATAATCTTGATACAATATCTACAGCTCATGTTATTGTCGAAACACTCAGTCATGCTCAAACTGGAGCTAATCTAGAATTTCCTCTTTACTTCAAAGCTCCATAACTTCTTCAATTCAACTCCGATTCTTGATCCGTTTGTTTCCAGTAATCACAAATTGTTAGCTTATGCTAAATTCTTCAAGGAGTGGAACACCTAAAAGCATTCGTTTGAACCTAATGAGAGTCTTGATTTCTGAGACAACGAGTGCGATTTTGCAACACAAGTTACCATTCAAATTGAAAGATCCTGGGAGTTTTATTATCGACATTACATTTGGTAGTAAAAAAAGAAGCAAGCTATGCTAGATTTGGGTGCAAGCATCAATCTCATGTCATATTCCACATATCAGCAGTTGAGATTGAAAGTACTAAAACCTACAACAATGGCCTTGCAGTTAGCCAATCACTCAATGAAATATCCCAAAGGTATTGTTGAAGATGTTTTAGTTCAATTTGATGAACTGATTGTTCCTGTTGATTTTGTAGTGATGAACATGGAGGCATTGACAACTGGAGATAAGGAACCACCCATTTTGCTTGGACGTCTATTCATGGCCACGATGAGGACAATATAGATGTTCAGCAAGGGAAATTGCGAATGACAGTGCTTGATCAAACCATTGAGTGTTTGGTTTTCCATTCCATACCTTCGTCGTCTAACGAATGCTTTAAGGTTGAATCCTTGAACCCAACCATTTTTTCTGATATGGTACAGGATAGGAGTGAAGACAAGTTGGGGTTAGCTTTGTTAGTGGAGGATGTAAATGTTGATGATGCAAAAGTGAAAGCATTTTTGGTGGGAGTTGATAGAATGAGATCAAAGGCCTCTACTGTTGAGTTAAAGATACAACCTTGAATGACGACTGAGCATTCCGTCTAGCTTAAGACGATAAACAAGCGCCTTTTGGGAGGCAACTTGAATGTTTCTTTTCCTTTTTTTTATTTCTTTTGTTCAAGGTTTATTTTATTAAAGTTTACTGTAATTTCAGAATTCTTTATGAAGGTTCGCCGCAGCGAAAAGAGTTACGCACGAGTCAATTTTTACTTCGTCACCGCGGCGAAGTCTGCAAATTTCAGTTTCCGCACAGTTTCATTTTTAGGAAAGTCTTAGGTTTTTAGGCGAGGTATAAAAGAAAAAATTTGCCATTTTGAGAGGGGGTCGTTTTTAGTCTAGAGCAGCTTATTTTCATTTTACTTAATTTAGATTTGACGAATTTTGGGTTGAAAAGTGAGAAGATTTGGGATTGAATCTGGTGGATTCTTCAACTAGGGGAGATCTCTTGTCTTTTCTCTCATTTCAATATGTTGAACCTTGTGTTTATTGTTTTTCTTGTTATGTATTTTGATTTAACTATGAACTAACCCATTTTGGGTTAGGCTTTTAATGTAATTCGGATTTCCATGGATTGAGCAATTGATTTTTGTTATTTTCATATGCTATTGCATGGATTGTGTGGTTATTCTGATTTTATTGCTTTTATTTGATGAACATGATGAGATTGAGAAATGAGTCATGTTAAGCGTCTTGGGTAATCACCATTGTAGTATTGAATGCTAGAGATAGATTTGAGAATCAATGAAATCAATCTAGGATTCCATGTGCTTAATGAGCTTAGAACTATTAATCTTCAAATTGTTGGGTGTGGAAGTTTAATAGGGAAAAGTAGGAAAACAGACCCTGAGAAGGTATGTTTTACAATTTAGAGAATTTGATTTACAATCAATGCATGTGAATATAGAAATGGCATAACCTGTAGGTTTAATCCATAGAGTCCGAATGAAGTCAAAACCTTACCTGTTTGTTTAAATTGATAATACCTTGTTTTTAATATTGCTTTCATAATTTAGCTTTGAATATTTAGCAATTTTTGTTTTAGTTTTAAGTTTAATTTTCTCCCATTAATCCAAACAAATTCGATTGCTCCAACTTGAAAACAGTAGAAAACTTAGTGCTTAGCAACCAATCCTCGTGGGAACGATACTCACTCATCACTTTATTACTTTGTGCGACTAGTGTACTTGCTATTTATGCATGTTGCAGTAACAACGCATCAAGTTTTTGTAGCCGTTCAATGGAACCAGAAGTCAAGTTTTTGGTGCCATTGCCGAGGATTGAGTTTTGTGTTAACATTAAAGTTTTCTTCTGTTAGCTATCGCTTAATTGTTTTTTGTTTAATTTTTGTTATTCTTTTAAGTTGGGTTGTGATCTTGCTTTTTATATTTTTCTGTGTAGTTTATGCGAAGAGCAAGACGTAAGCCAGTGGTTCCTGTTGATCCAGAGATTGAAAGAACCACTCGAAGACTTAACAAAGAAAGAACAGAAAGAAAGGTTACAGTGGAACCAGAAGTCATAGTTGTAGAGATGGCAGAAAATAGAACACTAAGGGAGTTTTCAGTTCCCTCAGTTGATGGCAATGGGTCGAGTATTACTAGACCAGCAGTACAAGCCAACAAATTCGAGATAAAGCTAGTAATCATCCAGATGATCCAGCAGTCAGTAAAGTTCAGGGGAGATTTGAAGAAAGATCCAAATCTACACATTGCGAATTTTTTGGAGATTTGTGATGCTTTCAAGTCAAACAGAGTGTCAGATGACGCCATCAGATTGAGACTATTCTCGTTTTCATTAAAGGATAAAGCTAAGGGATGGTTAAAGGCATTACCAACAGGAATGATTACAACATGGAACGATTTAGCACAGAAGTTCCTGACCAAATTCTTTCCTCCAACAAAATCAACAAAGCTGAGAAATGATATCACATTGTTTCTACAAGAAGAGTCGGAATCATTGTATAAGGCTTGGGAGAGATACAAAGAATTACTGAGAAGGTGTCCACATCATGGGTTGCCAGTTTGGATGTAAGTCCAAACATTTTATAATGGATTGATGGTGAATGTGCAAACTATAGTGGATGCAGCATCGGGAGAAGCACTGCAAAATAAGACTCCGGAAGAAGCTCACGAGTTGCTTGAAGTCTTGGCAAGCAACAATTATCAAAGACCTAATGAGAGGGTGCAACCGAAGAAATCTATGGGTTTTCATGAAGTTGATGCATATACAGCCATTTCAGCCTAACTAACAACAGTTCAAAAATAGTTGGGAAGTATGCAAGTAAATTCCATTCAAGCACCTCAACCAACTTGTGAATTTTGTGCAAGTAATCACGTGAGTAGCGACTGTCAAGTGGGGAACACGTTTGCTTCAGCATCATCATCGGAGTAGGTTAACTACTTGGCAGGGAATCAAAGGCAACCGAACAATCCATACTCTAACACATATAATCCTAGTTGGAGGAATCATCCGAACCTGTCTTGGGGTAATCAGAATCAGCAGAACAATCAATGGAACCAAAGAGCATTGCCAAACAACCAAATAGGGTGAACAATCAATTAGGACAGCAAAGAGTGACAAAATTGGAGGACATGTTTGGAAAGTTTATGCAGGAGACCATAGGTTTTATGAATGAGATGAGAACGAATTTCAGAAATCAAGGGGCATCCATTCGGAACTTGGAGGTTTAAGTGGGTCAATTGGTTGATAAGTTAAATAAGAGACCATAGGGCGCATTACCGAGCAACACAGTGACTAACCCACGTGAGTAAGCAAATGCGATAACTCTGAGAAGTGGGACAATGTTGGAAGAGGTGGAAAAATCAAAGGAAGAAGAAAGTCCATCAAAAGGCAAGAAAAAGGAAGACTTTGATGAGGAGGTTGATGAAAAGATAGTTACTAAAGAGAAACCATCTAGTTCTAGGGAAGAAGAACAAAGACGGGAAGTGAGGCAAAGACAAAGGAAAGAGAAATTGCCATTTCTCAAGATACCACCAGAATTGGCACATCACACTCCTCTTGTGCCGTTTCCTCAAAGACTAAAGAAAAAGAATCAGGATAAGCAATTTTCCAAATTCATTGAAATATTTAGAAAATTGAATATTAACATTCCTTTTGCAGATGCATTGTAACAGATGTCGAGCTACGCGCAATTTCTCAAGGAGATTTTATCAAACAAAAGGAAATTAGAGGATGAGGATACAATGATGCTCACAACGAAGTGCAATGCCATTCTCCAAAAGAAGCTACCCCCGAAACTCAATGATCTAGGGAGTTTTACTATTCCTTGCATTATAGGAGACATTACCTTTGATCGAGTTTTATGTGATTTAGGTGCTAGCATTAATTTAATGCATTTTTCTGTTTTCAGGAGATTGGGAATTGGTAAGGTTAAGCCAACGACCATGTCATTGCAACTTGCAGATAGATCCATCAAACATCCAAGGGGTATAGTCGAAGATGTGTTGGTGAAGGTGGACAAGATTATTTTTTCGGCAAATTTTGTTGTAGTGGACATGGAGGAGGATAAGGAAATGCCTCTTATTTTAGGCCGACCATTTTTGGCCACGGGAAGAGCACTCATTGATGTGCAAGAAGGAAAGTTACTATTAAGAGTTCAAGATGAAACAGTAAAGTTCAATGTGTTTGAAGCTTTGAAGTTTCCACCCGAGTCAGATTCATGCTTTAGTGTTGATGTGGTGGATAAACTAGTAGCAGAGGTCATTGAAGAGAACACTCCACAACTACCTCTAGAAGCGTGTATTGCCCAATTAAGAACAATAGAGGTAGACGAGTCGGTAAGGAACGAATGTGCTAGATTGTTGGAAGCACTTCAGCCGATTGATGAGAGCCAAGATCTAGAATTTGAGGAATTTGATTTTGAAAAAGAGAAGGAAAAGGAAAGAAAGGAAGAACCTCTAAAGCTTAAGCTGAAACCTTTACCTTCCCATCTCAAATATGTGTATCTTGGGGAATCAGAAACCTTCCGAGTAATAATCACTTCAAAGTTAAGCAAATTGGAAGAAGAGCAGTTAATTCGAGTGTTAAGGGAACACAGATCGGCAATTGGATGGACTATTTCAAATATTAAAGGCATCTCTCCATCTTTATGCATGCATAAGATACTTATGAAGGATGATATCAAGCTTAGAGTTCAGCCAAAACAAAGATTGAATCCTTCGATGAAGGAAGTGGTAAGAAAGGAGGTGGTGAAACTTCTATATGTGGGAATAATTTATCCCATTTCAGATAGTCCATGGGTGAGTCCAGTGCAAGTGGTTCCGAAGAAGGGAGGTATCACAGTGGTAAAGAATGAGAGCAATAAATTGATACCAACTAGGACGGTCACGGGGTGGAGAGTGTGCATTGACTATTGGAAATTAAATGAAGCGACAAGGAAGGATCATTTTCCACTTCCTTTCATTGATCAGATGTTGGAGAGATTGGCAGGGCATGCTTATTACTGTTTCTTGGATGGTTATTTAGGATATAACCAGATTGCCATCGCTCTTGAAGATCAAGAGAAGACGACCTTCACTTGTCCCTATGGCACCTTTGCTTACCGAAAGATGCCTTTTGGGTTGTGTAATGCACCAGCCACATTTCAGAGATGCACGATGTCGATCTTTGGAGATATGGTGCAACGGTTTATAGAAGTCTTCATGGATGACTTCTCTATTTTTGGTTCGTCCTTTGATAATTGCTTATCTAATCTTTCTTTTGTTTTGCAGCGATGTTAGGAGACGAACTTGGTACTCAACTAGAAGAAATTCCACTTCATGGTCCAAGAAGGAATAGTGCTTGGTCATAGAATTTCAAAGGACAGAATAAAAGTGGATCGAGCAAAGACGGATGTGATTGAGAAGCTACCACCACCCTCTAATGTTAAAGCAGTTCGAAGTTTCTTGGGGCATGCGGGGTTTTATAGACGGTTCATCAAGGATTTTTCTAAGATCTCTAAACCCCTTTGCAATTTATTGATTAAAGATGTTGCTTTTGATTTTAATGATGAATGCATGCATGCATGCCTTTCAAACTCTAAAAAAGTTATCAGTGTCTGTACCTATTATTGCAGTTCCCGATTGGGGACTACCATTTGAATTGATGAGTGATGCTAGTGATTTTGTACTAGGAGTAGTGTTAGGACAGAGGAAAAACAAAGTGTTGCATGTAATTTAGTATGCTAGCAAAACACTCACTGATGCACAATTGGATTACACCCCCACTGAAAAAGAATTGTTGGCTATGGTTTTTGCTTTTGATAAATTTCGTTCCTAGGTGCCAAGGTGATAGTCTACACGGACCATTCAGCACTCAAGCACTTATTAGTAAAGCAATAAGCGAAACCTCGGGTGATAAGATGGATCCTATTGCTACAAGAGTTTGACTTGGAGATACAAGAAAAGAGTCGAAAAATTTGGTGGTGGACCATTTGTCAAGGATTGAACGACCAATTCAGGGAAATGAAGAAGAAACCCAAATCAGAGAAACTTTCTCGGATGAGAAATTGATGAGAGTGGAGGAAGCACCGTGGTATGCAGATTTTGCAAACTACTTGTCAACGAGAGTGCTCCCCATCGGCATGACCTTCCAACAAAAGAGGAAGTTTTTCTCAAATTTGAAATACTACTTCTGGGAAGAGCCATTTCTTTATAGACACTGTGCTGATCAGATGATACATAGGTGTGTTCCAGAAGAGGAAATGGAGAGTATTCTAAAGCATTGTCATGAGAGGGAAGTTGGTAGCCATTTTGGAGGGGCTAGGATAGTAGCCAAGGTTCTTCAATCTGGGTTTTACTAGCCCACCCTTTTCAAGGATTCTTTCTGGATGGTTCAGGAATGCGACCAATGTCAACAAAGTAGGAATATTTCAAAGCGAGATGAGATGCCACTGAACAATATCCTTGTTGTTGAGCTATTCGATGTATGGGGAATTGACTTCATGGGTCCTTTCCCAATTTCTTACAGGAATATGTACATATTGGTGGTGGTGGACTACGTATCAAAATAGGTGGAAGCAGTTGCATTGCCATCCAATGATGCCTGAGTGGTGGTTAATTTTGTGAGAAAGAACATGTTCTTAAGGTTTGGAGTACCACGGGTAATCATTAATGATGGAGGATCGCATTTTTGCAACAGGCAATTGGATGCACTTTTGGGGAAATATGGGGTGAAGCATAGAGTTGCGACACCCTACCATCCACAGACTAGCGGACAAGTGAAACTATCAAATAGAGAACTAAAGGGAATCTTAGAGAAGACAGTCAATGCATCGAGGAAGGATTGGTCACGAAGTTGGATAATGCATTATGGGCCTACCACACTGCATTTAAGACTCCGATTGGTATGTCTCCATTTAGGATGATCTATGGGAAGGCATGTCATTTCCTAGTAGAACTCGAGCATAAGGCCTATTGGGCAGTAAAGTAGCTCAACATGGTTTTAAGAGCTGTTGGGGAAGAAAGGATGCTAACTTTGAATGAACTCAATGAGTTTTGTCAAGAAGCTTATGAGAATGCTAAGATGTACAAGGAAAAGACCAAGAAGTGGCATGACAAGCATATTAGGAAGAAGAACTTTGAAGTGGGTTAGAAAGTGCTGTTGTTTGATTCTAGACTTAGGCTTTTCCCTGGAAAACTAAGGTCTAGATGGTCCAGACCCTTCATAGTTACAAAAGTTTACCCATTCAGAGCAGTGGAGGTGTCACATGAAGAAAAAGGCACATTTAAGGTAAATGGCCAGAGGTTGAAGCCATACATCGACAGAGTGATGAGTTGCAAGTCAATTCCCTTCCGACTTGACATTCCGACATGAGAACTTGAGAGAGTCGAGCTTCGCGACTATAAACAAGCGCTCCTTGGGAGGCAACCCAAGTGTTTTCATTTGTTGTTTTTTATTTATTATTTTGAAGTATTTAGTTTTCTTATGATTTTTAGATAAAATCTAATTTGCGTGTTTTTGGGTGTTTCAGGTGAATTATCGAATCAAGGCGGAAAATGGAATTTTTCCAGTTTTTACCGCGGCGAAGCACATTTTGCAAAATTTGGAATTCGGAAAGTCCCAGACTTTGCTACGGCGAAGTATTTATTTTTCCGAGGCGATAAGCCTCTGCATTTTTTTGCCGCGGCGAAGTAGGTTGGGCAAAATTCACTAAGGGAAAATTCGCCACGGCGAAGCTTCTTCTTCGCCGAGGCGATGAGCTTCTGTAATTTTTCACCGCAGCGAAGAATTTTTCTTTGCCGCGACATCGATTAGGTTTTTAAAATTTTTGTTTTGAATTTAAGAACTTCGCCGCGGCGAAGTCTGCTTTTTATAAATACCCACGCAACTTTTCATTTTCAACGCAAAACTTTCAAACACATTTGAGAAAAAAATTGTCCCACCTTCAATCTTGAGCCTTTCCAGTGAACTTCCATCACTTCTTCTAACTCCTAAACTCTCCCAAACACAAAATCAACTCATTTTAGTGAGGATTTTTGTGAAAAATTTTGGAAACCCTTGGTTTACAAAATTTGGGGATCTTGTGATCTGGGCCAAAATCGGTGAAATTGGTGGTGAAAGCATCTTGGGATTCGTAAGATTTCAAGCCATCCAAACTTTAAATTAACCAATTTCGATTTTTAGAGTTGAATATGAGATTTGATTGTTGAGTTGAGTTTTGCGATTTTCGTGAAGTTTATGTTTTGATTGTGATTAAGAAAGTGTGGATTGTGAATTGTGTGATATTGAGGAGTTTGGGTTTTGAATTTTGGAGTGTTTGGTTAAGTTTGGAAGAATCGAAGTTTGGGGGTCTAGGTGCAAAATTTTGGAAGTGTTGTTTTTATTGCAGGATTGATTGTGGTTGTTTGTAAGGCGTTTAGGGTTGAATTTTTGGGTTGAATTGTTGATTTGATTGGTAGTGTGAAAAAAAATGCCGCTCAAAGTGTTGTCCAAGGGGAAAGGAAAAGGAAAAAAAGTGGACAACTTATTTGTGAATGACAAGGCCCGGAAACGCTATGAAGGGGCAATCCAAAGAAAAAATCAAGGATTTATTCCTGAGCGTGGATTGACCGCGAGCCAGGCTATAGATTGGAGTCGAGGGAGACGTTGGGAACTATTTATGAGTGCACCTACACATGCGGCTATAGAGCCAATAGTGCGAGAGTTTTATGCCAACCTCCAGGAGTGTGAATCTCGTCCTATGTTTGTGAGGGGTATTGATGTGGCATTTAATGCGAAGGTCATCAATGATTTTTATAACCTGCCTAAGATTGACCGTAATGATTATGAGGATTTTAGGAAGACACAATTTAAGGATGATATTATTTTTTCGGTCATTACAAAACCGAACACCACTTGGGAGATTTCAAAAAAGTGCAAGAAGAGCATCAAGGGAACTAATTTGACACCGGTAGCTCGGTTGTGGCAGTACTTTATATCTGTAAGGATTATGTCGGTGACACACTATAGTACAATGACTTATGAGAAGGCATTATTGCTCTATTCTATTGCCACAAGGAAAAGAATGGATGTGGGACAAATTATCCAGAAAAACATTCTGCATGCAGCCAAACCAGGGCAAGGGTGTTACCCTTTCCCACATCTCATTACAGAGTTGAGCACTCGAGTAGGCGTCGAGGCAACTGATGATGAGCCACTTATCCATGCTGCCCCAGTTCTCGACTCAGACTATTATCACAAGCATCTTGAATGTCCAGACAGTGAGCAACCCAGCGTCGGGACAAAACGACAGAGAACCACACAAGGCACTACCACATCACCCAGTTCCACAGCCACTATGAGGGAAATGATGCAGCAGATGATGGGCCAGATGAAATGGATGGCAAAACGTCAGGATTGGCTGGCAGAGCAGACCCATATGATGTATGACATGCAAAATAGTTGCTTCACCAAACTCAACATTGATAATTCGGAATTCCAATGGGCTGACTGGGATTCAGATGAATGGATGGGTTCTGACTCAAAAGAGGACGACGCCGAGGGAGACGAGGAGGCCGAAGAATGAACTTAAGCACCTGTTCTTGTATTTTATTTTTCTTTGTTTTAGTTTTTTTTGTATTTCATTTCAAACATTGAACTAATTTGCTATTTTTGTTTTGGATTGTTTTAATTTTGTTTTAATTTCCTAGTAGATGTAAAGACGAGATTAGCGTTGTAATATTTTTGTATTAGTCAATGAATTTTTCAAACACAGTGGACACCACAGTTTTCAATTGTTTTTACAGATTTTGGTGATGAAAAAGTGAAGGACCGGGTGTGCATGCTGTTGAGCGGAACTTCAACTTCACGGATTAATTAGGGAACTATCTCTTACCTTTGTAGATTTCTGTTTTTCTATTCTTAAATTGCGCATAATGTGACATTGCGGACAATGTCATCTTTAGTTTGAGGGTAGGAAAAATTTCAAAATTTTTATTTGTGTTTATTGTATTTTCATGTCTTGTTGTGTATGCCAATGATGAATTGTATAAATCGATGATGAGAATAGGGTTGTTGGGATTTTATTGTTAAAAAATTTTAAGCATTACTTCAAGTTTATGTTGATTGACTGAATTTTGATTGAGGTTTGTTGAGAGGTTCAATCACCATTTTCATTTATTTCGGCATGCTTAGATTCATTTTATGTGGTTAGGTAAAGTTTTGATAATGTTGGTGGACTCTAGAACCTTGTAGAGAAATGCTTGAGGTGAAATCTTAGGAATAGACATTGTTGAGGAAATGATTTAGGCATTTTTTGGAACGTTTGAGCCTTTCCAGCCGACCCATGAATGAATCTTTCCCTAGTCACCCATTTGAGCCTTATGAGATCATCATTGCTTTATTTTCCTTGCAAACCAAAAATTATCCAATCCAATTACCCTAAACACTTTATCATATCCTTTAGGAGAATCTTGGACCTAATGTAAACACAAAGAAAGTGTTGTGTGAATCAACTAAAAGAATAATATATATTTCAAGAATTGCATTGCAATAGCAAAAATAAGAATTGTTCATGGTTGAAGGTTGTTAAATGGTTGACATTTTGAGTGATGTTTGAGAAAGGAAGTGGGAGTTGGATTAAGTCTTAGTGTTTACTTTAAGGAAACCAGGTTCTCTTGTTTGTTTATCCTTTCCTTTCCTTTGGAGCCCACTACCCGAGCCTAATGTTACAAGCTTGCAAAGACCCTTTGATTCTCAGCGATGTCTAATCCTCGTTAGTGGAGAGTAGTTGGATATTTAGGCTTATGGAGTCTACCGCCATTTGATAAACTTTGCATTTCTGCATAAAATATATGGGAAGTCAAAAGGTAGATTGAAGTGGGGATAACCTACTCGGGGGACGAATAGAGAAAGATAGTCGATGCAACTTATAACTTCTTGGGGTGTTGAACATTGTTCTAGTAATAGTTTTTCAACAACCTTTAAGACTTGTGTAAATTCTAGGCAATTCATATATTTAGTTGAGTCTAATTTTTGTTTGTTCATTTCCAATTTTGTTATGTTGTGTTTTGGTTGTTTATTGTTTTTCCTTCTTCGAGTTTTGTACCTGATGCTCAGGGATGAGCATGTCTTTAGTTTGGGGGTATTTGATAATCCTTGGATTATACTGTTTTATTTAGGCTTTTAGGCCGGATTTTAGATACTTCTTAGTTCATTTACGCCTAAATTGCTACTTAATTCTTTACATTTTGTGTTTGAGGCCAAAATGGACATTTTGGGCAAATAATGAGCGAATTGGAGTTTCTGGACTCAGAAGTAAGCGGATCTCAGAAGTTGGGAGAGTTCTGAAGCAAAGTGAAGCACTATGAAGCTTGTTCCCATGGGAGAGCATCGAAGATTGAAGATTCAAGCAAAGAAGCAAGAGGAGGACAATTCTGTAATTTCAGAATTCTTTATGAAGGTTTGCCGCGGCAAAGTTTGTTCTTCTCCGCGGCGAAAAGAGTTATGCACGAATCAATTTTTACTTCGTCGCCGCGCCGAAGTTTACGAATTTTAGTTTCTTTAAAACGCACAGTTTCATTTTTAGGAAAGTCTTAGGTTTTTGGGCGAGGTATAAAAGATAAACTTTGCCATTTTGAGAGGAGGTGGGTCATTTTTAGTCTAGAGCAGCTTATTTTCATTTTGCTTAATTTAGATTTGACGAATTTTAGGTTGAAAAGTGAGAAGATTTGGGATTGAATCTAGTGGATTCTTCAACTAGGGAGATCTCTTGTCTTTTCTCTCATTTCTATATGTTGAACCTTGTGTTTATTGTTTTTCTTGTTGTGTATTTTGATTTAGCTATGAACTAACCCATTTTGGGTTAGGGTTTTGATGTAATTCGGATTTCTATGGATTGAACAATTGATTTTTGTTATTTTCATATGCTATTGCATGGATTGTGTGGTTATTCTGATTTTATTGCTTTTATTTGATGAGCATGATGAGATTGAGAAATGAGTCATGTTAAGCTTCTTGGGTAATCACCATTATTGTATTGAATGCTAGAGATAGATTTGAGAATCAATGAAATCAATCTAGGATTCCATGTTCTAAATGAGCTTAAAACTATTAATCTTCAAATTGTTGGGTGTGGAAGTTTAATAGGGAAAAGTAGGAAAACATAGCCTGAGAAGGTATGTTTTACAATTTAGAGAATTCGATTTATAATCAATGCATGTGAATATGGAAATAGCATAATCCGTAGGTTTAATCCATAGAGTCCGAATGAAGTCAAAACCCTACCCGTTTGTTTAAATTGATATTACCTTGTTTTTAATCTTGCTTTCATAATTTAGCTTTGAATATTTAGCAATTTTTGTTTTAGTTTTAAGTTTAATTTTCTCCTATCAATCCAAACAAATTCGATTGCTCCAACTTGAAAACAATAGAAATCTTAGTGCTTAGCAACCAATCCTCTTGAGAACGATACTTACTCATCACTTTATTACTTTGTGCGACTAGTGCACTTGCTATTTATGCATGTTATAGCAACAACACATCACACACCTCATAAAGATATCTTGGTATGGCGATAGTGAACATTCTTTGCTTGTAGGAGGCTATACGGTCATTTGGGTTGGTGGTTCCATCGTACAGCTTCATGTTGGGGAAGGTGAATTTGTGGGGCATATCTACGAGGGCAATGGCATCTACGAACGATGACTCAACATAACTTTGGGGTTGACTCTTTTTTAGGGATGCTAGAATGCATGGGATGTGCTAGATCATGGCTTCCATCTCAGCTAGCTGCTTGGTTACGGTTTGTTCAAGGGGTGTGGTTACAGGGGCGTATAGGTTCTTTAGGAATTGAGGAAACACTCTAGGATTGACATGTATCGTAGAGCTATGTAGTAAGCCTTGCTAAGCTAAGTCGGTCTCTAGGTTCATGGGATGTGTTTGGTGGGCAAAGGTGGTATTTAGTAAGTGGGGTAAGGTGGCTTGTGTAAGTGTCTCGGAGGCCGAGTGGGTGATAGGTGGAGTGGTGATTGATTGGTTTGGTTTGTTTCGGCTCGGCCATTGATACAGTTGTTGCTAAGGTCACGGTATGAGGATGGTCAGTGGTAACTCCATTACCCAGGGTTAGGAAGAGTTGTCTAGGTTGAATGGGATGCCGAGAGGAAGATGCATGATGTTGGTTAAGAGACCAATCTAAAGAATAAAACTGGGTTACCTTATTTTGGAGTGCTTGGTTCTTCGGGCAAATGGCAACATTCTAAGCCTTCAGGCCTAATATTTGTTGTTGCTTTCCTCCACCAGTGCGGTGAGAGTCGTAATATGTGCCGCGACATCAAACATCAGAGTCTCCCTGTTGTTGGTCATGATATGTGAATGGGGAGGAGGAGTAGCTTCAGTAGGTCATTTTGAATCAGAAAATTGCTATAGCCCCATAGCGGGTGCCAAATTGTAATCGATAAAATTTACAATTAAACTTGAAAAGATAGAATCTTGTGATGCAAGCCACTAATAATCTTGATGGACCTGCGGAGAGTGCCTTTGCGGTTGAAGGGGAGCTTTAGTAATGTAGGGGGCTCGTTGGAGTATGCAAAGAGTTTGGAAGTAAGAATGCTAAAGCCTAGGGGTGATTTATGCATGCCTAATGAGAGGGCCAACCCCTATTTATATAGTGAACCCAAGGGTTCCAAATCCTAATAGGACTCTGCTTAGTAGGTGAGTTCTCCTTTTGAAAGGAGATTAGATTTTTTGCTTTCATCGATTCAAGCTTTCCTCTTTGGGTGAGATCTAGGATTTTGTTAGAAGAGGAATTTGACTAGGATTCTGATCCTTGTCATGGACTGCTATGGGCGAATGGTTTGGACCAAGTTCAGCTTAACTCATGGGATGGCCCAACTCATAGAGTAGGCAGTTCACAAGGTATTCTAAGTGTGGGCTCAATTGGGATTGGGCCAAGACCTTGGTTCGTCACATATTTATGTTGCTATTGGACCTTGTTAGGTCCAATACAATTTTTGGCCCATACAATAGTCATATAAGATAAGGATAAAATTTACCTCCTAATATCCTTAATAAAGGAAGAAATATAAGACGCTTGAAATATTGCAATTAAGAAGCTTGAAATTTCAATGGAGGAAATAGAATTAATGGAGAAGTATTGAAGAAGATGATGGAATATTGGAGAAATATTAAAGAAGATGATGGAAAGTGGAAGACTATATGTGTTGGTCAATTCTTGAACCAAGTAAATCAAAGATTCTTTTTTCTTTTAACAAAAATATCAATATTTATCACTTGCATTTAATGACTTAAAACATCATTTCCCTTTTTGCCCTTAACAATTTTCTTTTAATTACTCCTCAATCCTTCATCATCTTTATTATGTCGAGCCAACAAAATATCAAAATTGGTATTAAGTCCTTGCATATTCTCAGTCGGCCAGAATACCACCAAAATTGAGAGATTGAAAGGCTTTTAGATCAAAGGTCTGAACTTGGTACGGGGCCATTACAAGTGGATGGCTTGGCTTTACAAATAGATGCAACATATGACTTGAGGAGAAACTAGTATCTTGTTTGAGTGTAGAGAAGATCTTGAAATTGCTACAATTTGCCATCTAGAATACTAATGTGTTCCATCTCCTATGAATGATGATATTTGCTAACATGAAAGTAGAGACCTTAATATACGTTTTTTTGGTTCTCGTCAAATTTAGGCATAGTTTGATATCTTTTGGTTGGCTAGTGCAGTATTCAATCCATAGAGCTCTGCCACATCCATCTGCCCACATTTCTGCATATAGTTTTTATCCTATATTTATTGTTGAATTTTTTTATTATTATTATTTTTTTTCTTTTTGAAGTGTATAATCTTGGAATGGCATGAAGAAATGCTAATTACCCATACAGCAGAAATGAAAATTTGCAAATTGTTTTGGGGAAACAGAGGAAGAAGCTGGAATTTATCGTATTCCAAAATTAGAACATCAAATTCTTAATTTATTGATTTTCATTAGAATTATTTAGTAATTTGTCATAACTTTAGCTTCAATCCTTTATTAAAACTTCAATTCTTGGTAAACTTTTTTCTTTTTTTTTTTCAATTTTTGATATGATGATTGCCATAAAAAATATTGAAGTTTTATTGAAGATTTTTTAATTTTATTTTAGCACTTTATGAAAATTTATTCCTTAATTGATAATCTCCCATTTCAAAATGTTGATTAGTTTATTTTGTTTAATATATTTTTGGATATTGTGGCTGATAGTCGGAGTCATACTATTGTTAAATGCTTTAAAAAGCATTATAGCTGCAGTCATACTCTTGGAAAGATACATAAACATAATGAGCCCCAAAAATAAAGTAAAAAATGTCTCTCCAAAAGGAAATTAGTTAGTGTTTAATTTTAAGCTAATAGTTTTGAATAATTGACTCTATTTATAATTAATTTAAAGTATACAAATATTGGGGGAAACTAAATCACAAAGATTTGAAAGTATGAGTTCCTAATGTTGAAATATTGTTAATACAATGTCAAAAAAATAAATGCTATATAACTTCTTTATCATATCCTTTTCCATCCATCAAAGGAAAACTTTGGCCTTCCTTATTTGGAGTAAAATAGTATTCTTAATTTTTAGTGTAATGCATCATATATTGATATTTGATATGAACGATAATTTTACCACAATATGAATTTCAAGATTCTTCACATTATTTATTCGGAAGCATACTCGGGTTTGTAGCAAACCAAGTTCTAATCCAAAATTTTTGGTAGAAATATTGAATTTCTTAACTCATTAGTATACATTTTGTTACTCACTTTAATAAAATGTTACCTTGTTATGGGTGAGCTTGTATTACAAAATGTTTTAATTAAAAGAGATTATTTTTTTAGTAGTAAAGTAAGTGTTGATGCAAGAATTACACCAACTAGTGTGATCTGATTGACCTTGGTGGAATCGGAACCGATGTGCGCGTGATTACGGATAATCAGCAATGTAATGAATGTAATGACAATAATGTTGTTAGAGTAGATGCCCTAGACCCAATCAATTATTATAGAATTGACTCTTTATAATAATGTTCATTAATCAATAAAAGGCATTTTATTCTATATCGCGTAAATCATTATTATTGCAATATGTATTGATATTGTAACGCCCAACATGGAGGTACATGATTTAAATTATGTGTTATAGCCCTTAGTTAATTTTTGTTAGAATTATTTTAAGAGAATATGAAGAAAATGCCTTAAACTTGTATTAAGGGTAAAATAGTCTTTTCACTTAAAATTAGTTAAAATTGTGGGGAGTGAAAAGAGATAGAATTTCATAGAGAATACAATAAAAATGAGGGCATTATGGTAATTGAATAAGGGATAATGATGGAATTTCTAAAAAAGTGTAAGGGCAAAATGGGAAAGCATGTTTATAAAATAAGATGATAAGGGTTTGTAACCCTTATTTCCTTCATTCCACCGCCACTCTCCTTCTCCATTTTCTCTCAAATTTTCATTCACTTCTCCAAGGAATTTGAGGGCTTTTGAGTAGATTTTCATAGGGTTTTGATTCTAGGCATCAAAAGGTAAGAATTCATGCTCTTCATCTATGATTTATTTGTGTAAAAGTTGAGTTCTTATGAAGTGTATGCTTAGGGTTAAGGGAAGATTTGAATCCAACAAGAGTAGAGAGCTTAGGAGAGACTACTCAAGCATAAGGTAAGTAAATTCCACTCAAAATCCAACTCAAGTTAAAGTTTAAGAAAATCAAGTTAGTAGAGATTTCCTTTAAATATGTATATGTTATGATTATTGAGAAATTGAGATGAGATTGATGATTATTTATGCTTGTTGTTGGATATATTTGAATATGAGGAGTGTATGTGATGGTTTGATGATGGGTTGAAATTGGAGAATTGGAGAAATCTTTTGGGAGTGTTTGTGCTGTGTAGGTATGGAGATGATATAAGAGAGTTTTTCTCTCAATTTGGGTGGTTTAAGAAACCAATAGAATGATAATTAAATTAGGGTTTGTTCATGCACAATTATTGTTTGATGAAATGCCTAAGTGAAGTATGAGTTGGGTAGAAACCTTAATTTTATGTAACATTGCATATGTGCATTTCATAAGTGCATTTAAGTAAGAAATTTTAAGCATGAGCCATCTATATGCATATAATTGTGTATGTGTAGAAACTTAAGAAAGAATGAAGAATGAAGAATGAAGAATGAAGAATAAAGAAAGAAAGAATAAAACACTCTAAGAATAAAGAGAAAGGAAGAATATTAAAGAAGAAAAGAATAGGTTGTTGTGATAGGGAGCCATGAGCGTTAAGAAGAAATTCCCACATGCACGCCACCTTAATTGAGTGGCATAAGAAGAAGAAGAATTGTATGACCCGTAAGAGTGTATGTGGATGAGGGTTGTACCGAGAAGAATTCCTACATGCACGCCACCTTAATTGAGTGGTCTAAGAAGAAAGAAGAAGTTGTACGGTCCGCAAGAGTGCATGTAGATGAGGACTGTACTCACTCACACGACTAAGGTTCCAAATCCATGCATCAACCGAGTCTGATCGGCAAAGAATAAGAAAAGAAAGAATAAGAATAAGAAAGAATGAGAAAGAGTAAGAAAAGAAAGAATGAGAAAGAATAAGAATGAGAAGGCTTAAACAAGCCAACAAAAGAAAAGAAAAGAAAAGAAAAACAAGAAAGAAAAGAAAAGAATTGTAACGCCCCACTTGAGGTACGTAGTTAAGATTTGATGAATGGCTTGAATACTTATTGATTTATCCTCATTTGAGTCTGTATGTTGTTAATATTGTTTGGTTGGCCCACTTGGTTGAAAGGGTGTATTGGTTTGGTTGAGTGGTTGCCCTGAAAATTTGTAAGACTTGGTGAAATCTTGATGTTATAGTCTTCGCCGGGGCGAAGAAGAAGCTTCGCCGTGGCGATGAAGTGCTACAACCCCCGTGTAGCTGCTGTGAGTTTTCACCGGGGCGAAGAAATAGCTTCGCCGCGGCGAACACTCGGCTGAAATTTTCCTTTGAGTTTTAGAGAATTCTTCCTTTTGGGACTCAATGACCATTCTACCCCTAATTAGCAGGAAAGTGGGGAGTGAAATGCAACGAAATTGCATGGAGAATAGTTTGAATGGGGATGTTTTTGCAAAGAATTAAAGGTCATAGGTGGAATTTCAAAGAAGGAGCAAGGGTATATTGGGAAAGAGTGGAGAAAATATGAGATATTAAGGGTTTAGCTTTAGAAACCCTTTCATTCATTCTTCTCCACCACCTCTTTCATCCTTCAATTCTCTCAAACTTTCATTCAATTTTCCAAGGATCTTTGAAAAGCTTTTGACTAGAAATTGATACAAGTTGATCCTAAGCACTTAAAGGTGAGAATCCTTACTCTAGATGTGAATTTTATTGTTGAAAGAGTAGGATCCTTATTGAGTTTGTGTTGAAGGTTTAAGAGAAAGTATCAAGCCATCAAGGGTAGAGAGCTTAAGTGGATTCTACTTGAGCCTAAGGTAAGTAAATCCACCTAAGTTGTGATTTGCATGATTGAATGATGTGTAGAGATTTTATATATGATTAATGCTTGAATTTTTTTTATGTTTGAAATGAGTTGATGAATTTATGGATGAGTTAATATTGATTTATGGAGAAATTTCCACCATGAGAAGGGTGGAATGTGTTGATAAGTTGTGGTAGAAGTATGGATAGAATTAGAAGAATTTGAGAGGAAAATTTGAAGTGTGTTTTCTTTGTAGGATGTGTGATGATTTAAAGGAGTTGAACTCCAATTTTGGATGGTTAAGAAAGAAGTATAATTAAAGTTAGAAAAGAGTTTATGTATGCACACATATTGTTTGATGAAATGCCTAAAAGAAGCATGAGTAGAAGTAGAGAACCTTACTTTATGCAACATAGCATATTTGCATTTCATGAATGCATCTAAGAAAGATTTTAGGCATGAGTCATCCATATACATATGTTTAATTGAGTAATCACATAAGAAAGAAATATGAGAAATGAGAAAGAAACACTCTAAGAATAAAGATAAAGAAAAGAACCAATTCTCTTAGAATAAAGAGAAAGAAAGAATTAGCACTAGAGAATAAAATGAATATTAAGTGCTACAGAAAAGAAAACAAAATAGGTTGTGCGATGGCGAACTCGTGAGTGTAGAGTTACCCGCATGTAAACCGCCATGAGAGAGAGCGGTCTCCGCCATGAGAGAGCGGAATGAGAATGAGAAAAAGAATTCGTATAGCCGTGAGAATACATGCAGATGAGAGCTATACACGAGAGAGAGTACACTCACATGGTCAAGGGTTCAGAATCCATGCATCGACCAAGACTGGCAAAGAATAAGAAAAGAAAAGAAAGAAAAGAAAAGAAAGAAAATGCATTGTTATGCTTTAGTGTCTCGTCCATGCATGGTCATGATATTCTCCACGGGTGATGAGAATAGAAAGAAAGAAAAGAATGGTGAGAACTAGAATTAGAGAAAGTGACAAGAGTACGAAAAGAATTGATGAGTAATGCATGAGGATTATAGAGTAGAAGATTTACTTACTGAGCATCTTTGTGCTCACTCCATTGTTTTCTATGTTGTACAGGACATAGGTGAGGATGTGGTCGGATGGACGTCGGCAAGCGGGGAGACTTGGCTGCTCTGTCCAATGTTTTTGAGAGTCTTTTTGTATAAATGATGTTGCACTATGTAAAGAATGTATTTATTAAGTAAAGAAAATTTTTGGGCCCAACCATTTTGATAAATATACTTGTCTTTTTATTAATATATTTTATGAATATGATAGTAGAAAGAAGTTGTTACAAGAATAGAAAGAAAAAGAAAAGAAAAGAAATAGAACAAGAAAATAGAAATAAGAAAGAAAAAGCATTTTATGCATTATTGCATATGCATTTTATTCATGCATATTGCCATGAATTTCATCATGGTTAGGAAGAATAGAAAGAATAAGAAAGAAAGAACAGAGAGAAGTAGAAAGAAAGAAAAGAACAAAGAGAAGTAGAAAGAAAGAAAAGAATAGTGAGAGTTAGAAACAGAGAAATAAAAGAGAAGTAATTAAGTAAGGAAAGAACTTAAGAAGGAGAAGAGTTAAGGGATTTACTTACTAAGCATTTTTATACTCACCTCATTGTTTTTCCATATTTTTGCAAGAAATAGGTGAGCAGCGGTCGGAAGGACGTCGACAAGCGGGGAGGATTGGCATTACTGTCCACTGTCGCTAAGTTGTTGTACTCGTTATTTTGATATATGTAAAGAATTATGTTTTTTAAGTAAAGAAAAATTTGGGCCCAACTATTTTCATATACTAATTATGTATGTTTTTATTGTATATGTTCTAAAGTATACTAGTAGAAAGCAGTTATTACATATATGTGTCCTTAGAATGGTAGAACCATGACGAAGGTATCAAGTGTTTCAAATCTTGATAGTGAGAACCCTATGAGCACGTATGGTGGCCATTCTAGAAACGTCCGTAGCCCCAGTATTATTCTGAAGTAAGGGCACAGATAATACGGTAAGGCTATTATAGTGTTGAACGACCCTGTCGAAAGGTAGTGGCTGATCTCACTTGTCAAGGTTGTTTGGTGACAACCTGGTGCAACACATGGGTGCTTGCTGTAAGCAAATACACCGTAGCAAGTTCATTGGACCGACCCACTAGAGGATTCCATATGGATGGTAACCCCAGTGTCTATGGAACAAATCCTCTAATGAATAGTGGTGCATGTGATCCTTAGACTTGAGATCACCAAAGCGCCTTGTGCAATGATTGGTGTAGTTTGACACTAGCCTAACGCAGTTCTTTTCGGAGCTGTCAATACGATGGTGATTGGCTGCATCAAGGAGTGTATCAAGACTATGGTGGATAGACAGAGGATTCATCACTCCAGGGTATGGGAGAAGTTATCTCACGGCGTAATTCAGTATATGGCAATGACACTAAAACTATGGCCACAGTGGGATTGAGTTGTTGCTCTATCCATTTTATAATACAGGTTATTGGTCCAAAAACTGAATACATAATATCGAGAGTAACCGAAGGTTGACACTATTTCTATGCCTTCATCTTGTCGAGATAACGTATGATGAAAGGATCGAATTGTACGGTAACCATATCATTGACAGGTAGCTACTTTGCTGAATCCGAATCTATTGGGTGGCCATGATGCCTTGCTAGGGGCCAATTTTGGTCGTGTATTAGTGAGACGATTAATTGGTGTTAATCACAATACTATACACTATCGGTATGATGAGGAGCCTATGGGTCACACACGAAGAAGATAATTTAAGACTCAAGAAGTAAAAAAGGTGTTTTCGTCTTTTTAGGTAAAAGGGTATTTTGGTAATTTCATAGTGTAA